>WJEZ01002974.1:0-11916 GCA_009869925.1 Thalassaphorura encarpata
AGAGTCCATTCAGGTAACTTGGTTTGGTTCCTTGGTCATCTAACCTTGAAGAAAAACAATGCTCATTCTTCATGCAAAGATTGTTGAGCAGAGTGCTTTTTCCAGGAACGTTTTTTGGTTCTCCAATTCGAATGAATAAAATAAAATGATAGGGGACAAGACCACCAAATAATGAACGTTGAATAGAAGGTAGGATGCATGTGTAGGCGGTGGGGTCAGTTCCAACATTTTGAACAAGTAATGGAATTGCGATTGGATATTTTGTCCAGAGACGTATTAATTCTTTCATCACGATTGGCTCTGTTTTTCCCACCAAAGATGTCATCAAATCTACTCTTGTCAAAATAACTGGCAAATTTTCAAGATTTTCCCCTTCTATTTGATTTTGATTGAATGCAAGTAGCGGGGATCCATATCTTTTGAGTATGGCAGTTGCTCTAAGGATGGATTTGTCTACATTTGACCTTGACTCCCCCTTCAGATGAATGACCTTCAAATAATCAGCCAAGGTTAATCTTCCAATTTGTTCTTCTTGTGGTCTCATGGGTCCAATCCTTCCTCTTTTGTTCTTTTCTATTACTTGTGCATTTGCTGATGAATTTTGGGTTGTTTTTAAAATGACATCAATCGCACATTTCAAAGTAGTCAAATCCCAAGGTTCGTTGAAATGTAAATCTTGTTGATTCCAATAAATCAAAGCTCCTGTCTTCTCAAAATTTTGTTTTAATGATGGATTTTCCAAAATATTTCTGAGTAGAATGAATGGAAACTCAGATGGGATTGTATTTCGAATAAAAAGCGTTTGGAATGTATGAGCAGCTGTGGATAAATCTGACCATGTTTTGTTCCATTTAAAATTCCCGCCTCCGCGTTGCGTCAAGAGAAGGAGCAGTTTGTCTGCAATGTGTTTTGGAATAAAATGTGGAATTCCATGTTTACATTGAAATGTCAAAATGGCATCCAAAACAAATACGTTATTTACATTGGCTTCAATAATAAATACAAATTTTGGATTGCCCCAAATATATTCCAGCACTTTTGAAGAAAATCCAGCCTGATTCATTTTCTCGACCAAACGTACAATTCCACGCCAATCTTCAACTCCACTGAAACGTTCAAATTCGCGTTGAATGAGATAAAGATGAAAATCCATTTGACAATTTGAAAGAACTCGAACTAAATTAAAATATTTTTTATTTCGGACTGATGATTTGATAATTCTTTCACAATCTGGATATTTTTCTGGTTCCAGATCTTTTATAAGCTCGACATATTCTTCCAATATTTTTTGTTGTGTGATTCTGGATATTCCAGAGGATTGGGCAATTTCTTCAACAATATGAATCAGTTCCAAAAAATGAAAGTATTTCTGAGGGTCAAGGATTTTATCCACTGCCTTTCGAAGAAGAATTGTTACAAATCTTGCCATGACTTTGTTGTGTTTAATTTCTTCCATAATTTCATTGATTTCTTGTGTTAGTTCTACTGGACAATCTGGATCAGTTGTGACTCGCTCAATGATTAGTTTTAATTCTTCTCTCATGTCAATAGGGGGTGGTTCTTCTGGTTCTTTCATTGTTGATGATTCTGGTTCTACAACAATTGGATGAAGTTCCATTTTATCTTGTTCTACTTCCTCAATTCCACCATAAAAGACTTCTAATTCGGAAATGACTTGTTGAAGAATGAATACAAACGGATGTTGTTCCTTATATAAAACGAATTTGAGTTCATTGAGGAGGATATTCCATTTATCTGAATCATCTGGTTGGATTATAATTCCATCCAATTCACTCCATCCTGGCAATGGTCTGGAAGGCGGGAAAATTTCATTTCCCAATGTATCCTTGACAGCATGGATCAATGCAGTCGTAATAGCCATTGGAGCATTCCCTCCATCATCTAACAAAGCAGTTGCGATATTCAATGCGAAACTTAAATCAGCAGATGGATTTGGCGGGAATAGTGAAGATTGTTTGTGCTGGTCAAATTCAAATTCTCCAAAATATTCCGCCACTTCTTCTGCAAATTTGAGTCGATGTGGTGAGAAAGAATTGAAAGTCATTGCTGATGGACTCAAAATTGAAAAATCAGGAGAGTTATTGCCATGTTCTTCAATATGAATTAAAATCATTGTATCCAAATGATCCAAGCAAATTCCTAACAAATCACCATCATAGCATAAAAATATATTTGGGGCATTCAATAATGAAGTTTCTCCGAATGTTCCAACAATGAGTCGACCGTTGTTTGGTTTAATAAATCCAAGACATGGAATATTATCCGTGATTGAATGAAGAGCATCTGAGGTCACAACATATTTGTACTCTTGACTCTTTTCCATCATGATTGCTAGGGTATCATCGACATTATTTATAATTTCAAATCCTTGAGTTTTGGATTTGATGAAATTGAAGAGTGGGATGAGATGTTCCATTTTATCAGACATCGGAAGAGGAATCCCAAGGAATTCAGCAAATACTCCAAATGCTCTACTCGATGGTTGTTTTGCTGATGTTTTTCCAACTCCAGCTTCAAGGACATTTATCATCATGAGTGCATCTCCATTCTCACTGAATGAATGCAATTCCATCTGTGTTTTGATTTCTAATGGATGACTCACTTCTATTCCCTCTGGAGAAGATACAGATGGATAAGCAATTCCAGATTCCATTCCAAATTTCCCAAGTAAAATTGCCATTTTATAAAGACGAAGTTGAATTCCTTCAGATTTCGTGCCAATTTTAGTACGAAATAAAATCTTATGCATCATATCTGTACTCATCCAACTGGTCAATGAATTTTTATTTGTAAAGAATTGAAGTGGACATTTTTCATCAGAAGTTCCTTCCAATTCTTCATCAGAAATTCTAACAGGTTCAAGTTCATCCATTCCTTCATCCTTCAATTCTTCAACAAATTCTTCAATTTGCTCACCATATTTTTGATTAATATATATTTGAATTTCAGCGCCGAGTTCATCCCAATTTGGTTTATCCAAATGTTTGTTTTTCAAATAAATTTCTAAAGCTGAGGACTCTCGCGCCATAACCCCATTTCGTATTTGCGTTTCCTTTTCAATGATTTTTGCCGTAATTAGATGTTCGGAGTCAGAAATTATTTTTAATAATTCTGGTCTTGAATCCAAAAGTTTATGTCGAAGAAATTCTTGATAGGACAAATCCCTGATTTCTCCTAACATTTTCGTAAAATCTTTTGACATTTGTTCTGGTGGAGCTTCATATGGATTTTTTTCTGGTAGTCCTTTCACATATTGACTAATTGGAACCAAAATAAATGTTTTTGGAATTCCATGAATATCACCAAATTCAGGGAAATGACATTCCAATTTCATTTGTTTATCCATTTGTGATGGCAGGGTTATAAAATCCGTGGGTTCGACAGGTGGACTTAATGGAGGAACAGATTTCAAACTTACGCGCATTTCATAGTTGGATGTTCTGACCTCTTCACTGACCTCAGCTTCTATCTTGATTTGTGCAGATGCAACCACCAAGTTGATTTCTCCGGCAACAAAAAATCCAAATTTGTATTTGGTATTTGTATTACTCTGTGAAATTTTAATTGAACCCATTGCACTTCCACCTAGCTCAACTTCCTTTACAATATGGGTAGGACAAATCAGTCCTAAAAACAATAAAAGCAAATTAATTTGACCTTTGACCTCTAAATCAAATCACATGTACGTTCTTACCTTTCTGTATCAAATCTTTGACCTTGAGGTCTATGTATCTTTCAAGGTCATCAGAATTATTTGCTTTAAGCTTGAGTTTGTAAGTATTCCGATGAGCAACCCAATCAGCACTTTCTTGTGCCAATTTTTTTCCATTTGTTTTTTCAAAATCAAGTCCACCAGAAATTTTCAAAAGTCCACCAATCAATTCAGCAGAGACTTCAGCTCCAATTTTTAATTTATCAAAAGTATCATGAGTAGATTTTGATTGTTTCAGAATGTTGGAACTATTTGAGATTGGAATCACTTCAATTGCACCCAATGTTAAATTATTTGCAAATAAATTAAATCCAACTCGTTGAGAGGATCTGCAATCCCATAAATCGCCAATTGCTAAAACACCGTTTTCTAAGGGTGGAAGATTCAAAACTCCCGCCTCCGCCATTTTGAGAACAAAAGTTTAATTTTTCCGACAAGTGTTGAACTGCTTCTGGAGAAGAAATCTATACTAATTATGCGCAAAAAGCTTTTAGCGGGTTTTTATCTCTAAATTTTCAAGTGGAAAGTAAAATTAATTGATTGACAGTTACATGGTTCGATGCTTTTAGTCCACTTCATAAATAGTATTTATCGTAAGGCCATTTTAATTTCAATTCTCACCTCATTTGCTTAATAGCCACACAAACGAACGTATTTCAAAATGAATTTGAAGGTATTGATTTTGATATGCCTTGTAGAATTTTATTCTGCAGAAGAAATGGTAAAATTTGCTTAATTTTCATAATGATTCAAATTTGTACTAATTAATAGATTATTTTTAGGTTGATATATTTTGTAGAGATCCGAATGGTTTTGAAGTTCATGAGAATTGCATGTTGTTTTATCAATGTGTTGATGGAGTTCCAATTTTGAGAGAATGCAATGATGGATTATATTTTAATCCTGATTTGAAACAATGTGATCATCCTGGGAATGTAGAAGGATGCATTGGAGGGACAAGGGATACACCTTGGTCAACTGATGATCTCCCATCATCAACAACCCCAGTCCCACTTATTTGTCCTCCTCAAGGAATTCATTATTTTGCAAAAGAAGGAAATTGTGTAGAATATATCATGTGTATTGAAGGGACATCATTCACACTTAGTTGTTCAACTGATTTACTTTTTAGTCCAGAAGAAAAATCTTGTGTTTATGGATATGATTGCCCATATTAATTAATTAATAAAATCCTTTACCGTTTGTTGAATTTTCATTTTTATTTCTTACATAATTTGCATAATACCAAAGACTCCACGTGTTTGACTTTGTAATGTTTCCGAAAGGTCAACCGATTATGCACCAAGAACTACGTTTTACATTTATAATTTAATTGACACTTGAGTTTTCATTTTCCCAAGTATTCTCAACAAGTGTTTGAGCTGAGTTATATAATTGATTGACACATTAATTGCATTTATGGCTAAATTCACTTCCATTGTCTTGTCAAGTCAACAACTGTCATTAGCTAGCTAATTGAATTGTCTCATAAGTGGATTCAAATAAATGCATTAAATTAATTGTAGTAAACACTTGAGAATAAATTAATCAAATTTATTCCTGGAAATCCATTCCACAAAAATTTTTATTGTCAACTTCAAGGTGACCGCAGCAAGTGTGAGTTTGATGCAATTCCACATCATTATATATAATTTAACCTGGATAAATAAATAGCAATGGGAGGTTTAGCCTATCAGCCTTAAATTAAACCGGGAAATTCAAAATGGGAAAAACTAAAACTATTCAGAATGGTCTTTCTCATGTTGAAGATAGTGTGATAAGTCTTCCTATTGTTGAAAATGGGGTCACTTGGTTCGGTGACCTTTGGAATTGTACAACTTCCAAATTCATGGGTGCTAGTATTCTGGATTTGACCTTATTGAGTGAGAATAGTGAAGAATTTGTTCAAGTTGTTCCAGTAGGAGATTCTTCGTTTAATCTTCGTCATATAAGGTCAGCAGAAGATAGATTGACCTCACTTGAAGTATCAGCAGAGGTCAGTTTGGAATTGATTGGTGGAAGTGTCAAAGTTGCAGGTGGAGTTGATTTTTCCAAATCTAATCAAAAAGGATTCAAAGAAGAAGAAATATTTTGCCAATTGAATGTTTCCACATGTGTAGCAAGACTTCGACCAACTATTCGTGGAAATAATAATGGAAATCCTGGAATTATCCATGAGGGCATTAAAAATAGAATCATTAATGGTAATTATTGCTATTGTCTTAGTTAGAGGTCATACTTGATTTGTAGTTGGATTTTACAGGTGACTTGAGGGGATCAACACATTATCTGAAAGAAATTCATTTTGGCGGGAATGCTCTTGGGTCAATCCGAATTAGTGAAAATCTTAAGGATGATAGTTTATACCTTGGAGGATTTCTGGAAGGAAAATTTCTTGTTGGTCCAATTAGCATTGGAATCAAAGCATCACTAGAATTCTTAGATGATGAAAAACAAACACATTATTCAAAAACGGTGATATTTAATTCAAGTCCTGACCTTGGGTCACCCTCTGGTGAAGAACCAATCAAATCCATGTTTGAATGTTTTGATAAAATGGATGATGAATTGACCAAAGAATACAATCCTCAATTTTTCCATCATGCGATTGTCAATGGAATGCCCGTATTGTTTAAACTTGGTCCATTGTCAGAATTATTTGATACTGGAAGAGATCCACAATACATAGTCATTGAGGATGATACGATGAAAGAATTCAAAGGAATGATGGTCACTCTTCATGACATGACGCGAGATGAATATATCAAATCCCGCATTCGCACTACTGACTCAAGAATTCAAACAATATTTCAAACAGAAGGAAAAAACAATGAAAATCCATTTACTAGCCAAATCACCCAATTTGAGTCTGAAATTCAAGGAATGGCAGAAGATTTGATAGAAAAAGCAAATGAAATATTCCAAGATTACAAACAAGGAAAAAAAGAGCTGGATGCTATTCAGGAAATCATAGCAGAATTCAACCAAAAAATCAACCCACTCTCAATATCAGAACAAGTAAGGAAATTTGTAATTGCTGGAAAAAATATTTTGATAGCAGTTCATGCACCAGATGCGTTTTTGACTGAAAATCCAAATTTATTCATCAAGAGTGAGCATGAATTCTCTCAATGGTTTGACAAAGAAACCACAGAAATCAAAATATTCCTGGAATCAAATTGGGAGGGACAAGGCCAATTTTTGAAATTATATTCAATGACCCCATTATTAAAATCCTGTGGAGTAGAGGTCAGAATTGCATATCCAAATGTCCGGATGGGTAGCAACCTCCACATGAAGATTGAACATGCAGTGACAACTTTTAAGGCCCAAGAAATTCCATTCTTCCTTCAAATCCTCGCCATACATTTGCCAGGGAAAATGACAAATGCAAAATTATTTTTGTATAATTTGGCAACAAGCAAAGGTCTCCATATCAGTCCATCCTTGATACATACAACTCCATCTGTCGTTGAAGTTCTAAAAACAGATGGAGTCAAAATCTGTGAATCTTATCCAGAATTCATGGAATCATTGGTCAATAGCAGCACTCAATGGCAGTTTGTTCTTCCAATCCAAGGACTGTACTCAATTCCAGAAATAATTTGGACATATACAAATCTAAAAAATCGGTTGGCTGAAAGAATTCCAAATTTGTCATGTGACTGGATTGTTCCACAATTCAACATGAGCAAATCAAATCTAAATGCACCAATCCTCATTGTCTACAAGGAAGGTCAATTGACCTTTGTTTGTTTGGATCATTTAGATATTTACATTCTAATGTTCCACTTGACAAATCCTGTCCCAGTTGCGGCTGCCACTGCAGCTTCAGCCTTAGACGACCTTACATCCTTCTGCTTATACCCATCACGTGCTAATTTTGGAAGAGAAATTCTTGAGATTGGATCATGGGATCACAGGACAACGATTAGAGATCCTATCAAAGATCTTCCATCCTTTGAACAGGTGGCGCCACTTCCCGGGTTTAATGATTCATTAGCTGTCATCCAAGCAGCAGCGACCTCTGGTGACGTTATTCATCTTGCAACAATCATTGGTGAATTTTGTGTGAGGGATTTTGAAGATCTTGTTCCACTTTTTAAAAGATTTGGTTGGACGGAACAAAATGGCTTTGGACATTTGACAGATTCAGAAGAATGGAAAAAGTTGGCAACTGAATTATTTTGGTTTTTAGAAGAAAAAAATGAATTGAGGGCAAAAACAGAAAATGTTGTTGATTTAGTTGTTGCCACCACTAGAGGGCGTCGACGTAGAACGACTACAAATGGAAGCCAAAATCTGTTTGACATCTTAAAAGTATTTGGTGGGACATTTGAAGATGAAGATTTTAATGTTAGACAATTGAAAGGAATTGCAAAAGAATTGGGTGCAGAAACTAGGAATGTGAGAATGAATGATATTTGTTTTGACTACGTAAGACAAATTGGAATCCGAGATGAGGATTATCCTGGACAAGTTAAAAAAATCCAAAATGCACTAGAGACAGAGATTCCAGAATTTTATCAGGCTTTGGGTTTACTTGCTCAATGTCAGTATGACTCAAGACTATTCAAATTGCAAACAGATTTGAAGCATTCTTTGATTCGTTTTGAAGATTTTGAGCATATGAGAAAAGTGGTAGAATCTATGCTCACTTCGTATGGATTCAATCAGGCCAATTGTAAAGATGTATTTTCAAACCCAAAAATACAATTTTGGTTTCATCAAGGAATCAACAATGATGGAGTCATTGCAACAATTGAAAAATGGTTTTGTAAGGATGGCTCAATCCCTTCATATCTTCCAATCGCAATTGCAGAAAAAATTCGAGTCAATCAGTCTAATGTTGGGATCGGATCAAATTATCATTGGTCAAGAAAATGGGAAAATATGAATGATGTGGAACAAGTTTTTCAAATTATTTGGACAAGAAAAATACTCCCAAAAAGTTTTTCTTACGTGCTATTGACAAATTTAATTGAAAATTCAACGTTGCTTTTAGAAATGCAAAAAAGTTTTCGTGAGTTGTACTGGGATGAGAAAGAATCATGTTTTAGTGGTTCTTGGGGAATGGATACAATTAAAAATGCCCTTGAAAGTCTTAAAATTTACAGAACACCTAATCAACTGATCAAACCAATTTCCAACAAGTCAACCACTTCTAATAAGTCTGCAAATCGTCGAAATCCGTTCAAAAATTCAACGGGTGGCGGTTTACCAATTTTTCTTAATAAATCTTGGTTTAAATTTGGCGCCAAAAATGGAATTCTCTTTCCATTAGAGAATTATCAATTGGAGAATATTCGGAAATCACCACAAATTGAATTGAGTAAATTGAACACAACATTGGACCTTGTCCTTCCTTACATCATGCAACAATTAAACTCAAGTCGTACAAGTAATTTACATCCAAGTCAAACGGTTCAATATTTGGACTATCATGGTCTATGGAAGGGCAGGCATCGACCTGGACAAATTCCACTGGAGAAATCGGACCCACAAGGGAAGGTTAGTGGAGGATTAGCTCCTTTTCTTCTGACAAGGAGTGATTTGTTGACTGCATTGCTCACTGCTTCTAATCCAATTCACACTCACTTCATTTTACGTGAATTGGCTCAAGTTCCTTTGGCACTTCCACTTATCATTCCAGACATTTCCTTAGAAAAAGAAGAAAGTCTAGTCCTTCCTACAAAATCCTTTTTTGAACCACTTGGAGAAATAATTACTCCAGAGTTTATCCATACTTTAGCACAACCTCATGTATTTAATGATCCTTATAAATTTATAGTGGCAATTAGAGTCGGAACACCTTCAGTGGTAGGGAAAAGCACGATTTTGAACCAAACTGTAATGATTGATACCAATTTTTGGTCATGTCGAACTGAACCTGGAGCTCAATATGGTCCTCCTGTCTCCAGAGAAGGATTAGTAGAGCTAACATGGCTCTCTAACAAAACATACAGATCGCATATCCTTAATGACAAGGAAATGATTCTCCTAGCCAATGTTCATGGAGATGCTATCAAAATCCAGGATGTGATAGCCAAGCTATTACCCATGGCCACTTGCTTTCTGGTATTTTGGTCTATTCCTTCCTGGAATGAATTAAAAATCAAACAAAGAGAGCTCAAAGGCTTAATTGGAAGCACAACAAAATGTTTAGATCTAGTAGTAGATCCAAACCAATCAATCATTAATCAAATTGGACTTCACAATTCAATTCAAACAAATGAATTGGCAAATGAATGTGGAAAGATGGAAACTATCCTTGCTGAAGCTATGACCTATACCCGCAACTACCAACCACGGCGTGAGGACTCAACAAATGATCATCATTTGCGACAAGTTCTCAGAGAGGTAAACACATACAAATCAACAAAGTCAAGAGATAAACGTGCAATGCTAAACAAAGTCTATGAGGCACTTAATACTGCAACAAATAGAAATGACACAATGAGTCACGATACGCCAATTCCAGGAATATCAACTCCAGAATCATTGGTTTTAGTAAACGTTGTAGAGAAAACAGGAATTTACAATGTTCGAAATGCCCTGTCTGAAACGACAGAGGGGTCGAATGAAATCTTGGAAGAGGTCATACCATTATTTACAAAATTATTACAACTTGACCTCACACAAAGAAATCAAGGACTAGCGCATTTAGCGTACGAATTGGAATATCTGCGCGTGAAAGCTGCACAAAATGAATTGAAGCGCTTGTTAAAATTGAATGAAGAGATCAGCAGTCAAACCAAGACAGGTCAAGAGCTCATTGACCTTGAAAATGAAGCTAAATTGGCTGTGGCAGCACTAAATGGCCTTAGTCTTTGCATTGACCATTTATTTAGTCACGTAAATAAAAATACTGAAGAGTACTTTGAACCTTTTTTCCAATTCTTAGAATGTGGTCATTCAATCCAAATATTCAATGAAGATTCCAAAAATGAAAATATCATGTGGGGACCAGCCATGCAATTTTGTTTTGATAAGTTAGCCAATCAACGTGTATTTGTGTTATCAACACTTGGACTCCAATCTGCATTCAAATCCACACTTTTGAATGAATTATTTGGCTATAGTTTTGATGTTGGATGTGGTGGATGCACTCAAGGGTTAGTCATGAGGATAATTCATCTAGAACCGGGTCTACAGTCAACGGTGAATGTTGATATTGTCATTCTTCTTGATTCAGAAGGTCTAAGAGCTCCACACAATTGGTCATCCTTGAACCCAAAAGAAAAACAGTTGATGGCATTTATTCTTGGAATAAGTCATCTCACACTCTTGACCACAACCAAGGAAGAAAGGTCACTTGCTGATTTAAGGGATTTGCTCCAAATGTCACTTCTATCAATGTACAAAGTTCTTGATTTAAAAATCCTTCCTGATATCCTTATTGTTGGACTTGAAAAACGAGAAACGTTTAGAATAGAGTTTCAACAAGTCTTAAACGCCGTTATGAATCAGTCGCAGCAGAATGAATTTGAAATTGGCGCTAGAAATTCAAAATTATTTCGATTTGACAAATTACTCCAGAGTCTAGCCACGCCATCTACCTCTGTGCTGAACGATACAAAAGACTTGAGTGCATTTTATTCCACACTGATTGGAAAGATGAGGACTTCAGATAATATTTTATCAACAAGTGAATGGTATGAATATATCGCTGCATTTTGGAATATTATAAAACAAAACTCACCCGCGGATTTCAAAAACTTGGAAGATTTTCAATTCAATTTGGAAAATGCAGAATTATTCAATGAAATTAAGAGAAAGATAAATGAATCCTTGCGCAAACACGGACAAGAGATTGAGCGGGATTATTTGGCTTGGATTGGTCAATGTCAAGGTAAAGAAGAAACTGAAGGTGAAAAAATTATTGATAGATTGGAAAATTTTCCATTCAATTGCGAAGAAGGTGAAGGCAATTCACCCTGTCAAGAATGCAAACCAGTGATTCAACTCAATGACCAAATCATTGAGGAATCCAAAACCCAAGAGATTCGTGATTATTTACAAACCCAAAGGAATTTTATTCGAGAACGACTTTACCAAATGAGTGCAGCTAAACAAATATCTGAAGGTTTAGACGAAAAAGAATTATCAAAAGTTCTGTCAACCATCCTGGAGGAATTTGAAGATAAAGAAATCCAATGGATTAAATTCAAACAGTTTGTTTC
>WJEZ01002975.1:0-11913 GCA_009869925.1 Thalassaphorura encarpata
CAATGAGTAGAAAAAAAATTATGTGTGGCTTGTGCCCGAGTGGCACATAAAAATGTTCCCTAGTGAGTTCATCTTAGGACCGGGAACTCAACTCGCAATAGATGAATGTATTTGCTGAAATTGAAATGAACAGCTAATTTTTGAATTATTCAATTCTGCTTTTGACCCTTATTTTGAATCAAATGAATTTTCCTGCCAAATAGTTGGTTTAAATCAGAATCGCGGTACATCAGATTTTCTGACTTTTTTGTTCTTATGTGTCATTTTGCACCATTTAGAGGAAAAACACAAAAACACACACCAAAAACACATGTCACAAAAACACGCGAAACCCTGTTCAATGCTTTATTGCGTCGAATCACAGCGTCTTGTCTTCTTCCGCATGCATCTTAATAGCGACGCAACCTTGGAGGCGGCCATCCTTCGGTGGGATGCAAAGTCTGGCGAGTGGAAGTGCCGGGCCATACAAACTGCCGGGGATATTCCACTCAGGTATTCCTTCCAGAAACTCGTAGAAAAATCCTCTAGCGAAGAAGATCGTGCTCGTATCCTGGCTTCTGCTCAACCGGAATCGGGAATATGGCTTGGTGTCATTCCTTCCCCTCAATTGGGAACGTTTCTCCTGAATGAATCTTTCCGGATTACCTTCCTTACGTAACCTCACAACCCTCGAGACGTAACAGCCAATGTAATGTTGGATGTCTCGTTGCACTTTCCTTATAAAAACTTAGGTTAGGTTCAAAATAAAATAAAAACTCCCAGTCATAAGCAGATTCGCAGTCTCATTTCGATATTCACTTAGACTGAAATTTTGTCTGTCTAATTTTGTTTCTGTTTGTCTGTAGTCCATTTCTTGTATTTGAAACCAGAATCGTGTCGTCCATATAGGGCTATTTAAGTTTTGAGAACTCTCCTAATGCTCTACTTCCGTCCGGCTGTAGGAATTTCAGCAAAACTGGAGATATAGTGCGTCTTGGCTTGCTCTGCTCGTATTCAATTATTTTTACCCTATGGCTAAAATTGGTTGCGCCTATTTGACAGCGAAGGGTTACAATACTCTAATTGAGTTGGAAATACATATACTACATACTAATGTGAGCTATAAACCCTAATAAAATTTGTACGTATATATTTGTTTTCGTTTTTCTCCAAAACTACTCAGCGCAGAAACTCACAAAATGTCAAAACATTTTCAAACATTCAAACGTACGCAAAATTTTTGAATCTGGAAACTAAGTTCAATTTCAGTGCGCTGCGGAGCGCGCAGCGCGCGCTATTAACGTTTTAGTTTGCAGGTTTTAGTAAGTTTTAGTGTGGGAAAGTCATGTTCAGTGAAAATGAAAGGAAAACAAAATTTTCCTTGCTCTCCTATCTCATTCCAAATTGAACTTTTGACCGAGTCATTTGTGTTGAGAACTTGAGTGCGTTTGAGTGAATTTTATTACGATTTTCATCTACTGAAAGGGAATATCTTAAAACAACAAAGACAAATGAAGACCTAATCACCAAGCGGAACGCGATAAAAAGCGAGGGGCAGCGAATGGGGGGTACACTACAACTAGAACCCCCCCCCCGTAGAGGGAGGGTTGCTTCTAGTTTAAGATAAGATGACATTAATTTTTCGGTGCAAGAATTGCTTCATGCTGTTTGCATAAGAAATTTAGAGACCGAGGATTGAAACTCAGGTTACTTTTAGAACACCTTGTATATTTCAATGTGCCTCTTTCTTAAATTCTAACTATCAGAGCTGGGCAAATTACATGCAAAAGGAAATGAAATTACAAATTACTAATTACTCGTAAAATTGTAATTGTAGCTGCAAATTACAAATTACAATTTATTTCAGGGTAAATTACAAATTACTGTAAATAAATTACAATTCAAAATTCAAAATTACTTTTCCCACAAATGTTTAACATACTGTCGTTTAAATACCATTAGCCTTCAAAAGTGTCAAAATTTCGAAAAGTCTCTCATTAATACTCCTTCTATGTGGCCTAAAAATGAGTCCTGCGTAAGAGAGAAGACGTTCAACTGGACCAGATGAGGGCAATGGCGTATTATAGCAAATACATTCTCATATTCGTATTTCTCTTACAAGTCGCGGGACCTCAAGAAGACCCATCCAGCATAGGAAGGAATTTCAAAATGTAATTTGTGCAAAAGTAATTGAATTACTTTTTCCGAGGTGAAAGACACGCACCGCCCACTGAACACGAGATTCCACGCAAGCAATGGGATTGACCCCCGTAGCTAAGGTCACGCCAAAAGTTGACATGACCAAACAAGTACCTAGGTGTGCATTTGACCCCCTCTCCCAAAACCTGTGAACCTCCGTATCTGGGAAACTAAGCGTCGTAGCGAAATAATTTAAGAACAAAAAAAATGAGTTGCTCAATTTTGAAGACAACCACGTTGGAGAATTCGAAAATTTCCCTTCCGTTCTCGAGTTATGGCGATTTTAGTCGAAAAAATCGCACTTTATCGCCTATAAAGTTACCAAATGTTAAATTTTATATTTTTAACGGATTCCTTGTTCAAAATGAGTAAAGTTTCGAAATGCATGTCCTGTACAAAAGCTCGCCGTTTTTTTACATGAATTTTTTTAAACTCAATTTTGCACTAGCGGACTAGCCGAGTCAATAATATAGGGAGATATCGTTATGCCATGGAAACCCGTGTTCGCTTGATCTCGTTGACCTGTTTCAAGTGGCCCCAGAAAAAAATTGAACAATTTAAAAGAATAAAATTAATTTCTTAATCTTTTCTTGCACTGTTAATTGACATACCCATATGGGCGAATCAAGTTCGTGCAGGGAGAGAAGGGAACTACCCCCGAAGGGTAAAACCCCCGAAGGGTAAACCCCCCCCCCCCATAGAACCAATCTCTCCCCTGCCAGGCCGAGAATCGAACCCACAACAGCGAAGTGGCAGGAAAGCCCTTAAACCACTATGCTGCGACGGCCTAGCTATTAATTTCTTAATGAAATGCATCAAAAGGTAGAAATAAAAAAATTTACACATTTCATATACTCCATAAAAAAATTTATACATTTCATATACTCCATAATAATTTTATTCAGCAATAGTTTACAATGTACAACAAATGCTTCCTTATAATCAAATCAATACAGATAATTGAAATGAACTTGCAACTACAAGCTAGAACACATTAGCATCAGCATTTGTGGAAGTAGCATTATTCACAGTTCTTAACCTGCGTAATTCGTTCAATGCTTTCTCATCACATGGAGAATATTTTTCAGAGCGAATTAATTTATTAACAGACATTGGAGGAATAATTGCAAGACCTTCCAATGTTTTGACTCGGCTCACAGTTACATACGCCATTCCTTTCGCAAATAGCTTATCTCCCAAGTCAACCACAGCTTTCTTTAGAGTAACTCCTTGCAATTTATGGACATTAATAGCCCAAGCCAAAACAATTGGAATGGTCCGTCTGGTTATATGTGTTTGTTTTCTACCGTAGAAATTTGCTGTCATTTGATTAATTTTAGTCACAACTTGTGGCTTGATTTCGATTTGATGATGATCGAATGCAATTTCTGCAGACTCAGGCAAATCAGGCTTCATTCATTGGCTCATCACGCAAAGCAGTCCACTTGATTCCCACAATTACACTCAATGCACCATTTACTAGTCCTGACCTTGTACAAATGATCCGTCTTAGCATGACTCGACTACCGATTCCTACTCTCAACGACTTTGCAAAACCTGCACAATCCTTGTCATGTTTTGGTGCTAAATTCTCAATAATTTGCTGACCAAAATTGCTACCATCTTCATATGTATCTATTGCATTGATTTTATAAACTTTAACCAATTTATTTGTCTCTTCCTCATTGAATTTCTCAACTTTAGACAAATTCTCACGGCATCTTTAAAATATTCCAATTTCTGCATGTAGTCAAGGTATTTTTTGTCAATGCAACGAGCAGTCAATTCATTCACATCATCCATTGTCAATTCTCCAACACGGAGTCGGCTGCAAATTCTTAGCAATTTGTCAGTTTCAGCCTGCCTATGATTTTGTGTCAGTTCTACAAAATCACAAATCCTCCACAAATTCACCTCATTTTCAAATGCAACTGGTTTCTCAAAAATCCAACAACCTCTCGGGGTTTTAGTTGCATTAGATCTCCACAAACTAAAATGTTACGCCCATCGAAAGGCTCATCATTTCCGAATATTTCGGTCATTCTCAAGTGGATAGTCCTAAATGTTTGATAATTGATCAAGGACATTTCGTCCAAAATGATCCATTTTGTGTCCTTGTAAATTTCCCTCAACTCTGCCAATTTTTTTGCACCCATTTTGTTGTACTGAGCTATTTTGCCGTGCTCGACCCCAAGAAAATCAGCCCTATGGATAGTTAAACCCTTGACGTTAAATGCAGCAATACCTGTAGGAGCACAAACTACTACAGATTTAGGGGAAAGTACATTTTCAATGTAATGTCGTACTGCAGAAATTGTGTACGACTTTCCTTTGCCTGCCTCTCCACTCATGATTAGCCTCAATGATTCTTTATTAGGATAAGGGTCTAATATCTTTTGTTGGATTTTATCGTAGACTTTCTTCTGATCAGCACTCAGAGTTGAGTACATTTCTGTTGCCGCAGTTAAATTTACCTCTCACCAAATACTTCTTGTGGAGTGAGTGGATCAAGGTCTTCGATTTCCTCATGCTCGAATCCAGGGTCCTCACCTCAGGCAAATCCAAGTTATTTGTCTCAGGGTTATTAGCCAAATCTGTTATTCTAAGCAAAGCCCTATCAATTTCTTGAGCCAATTCTATTTTTATTAGCGGGTCATCCTCATTTTTCCTGAACGAATTACATTTTTGGGGAAATATAACTGAGGGTTCAACGTTGTCACAAAAATTGTCTTGACGAAAGGATAAATAAAGGAGAATAAAACTGTGCAAGTATGACTCCCTATCTGAAATAGAATCAAAGTGAGGGTGTTTAGTGATAGCCGGATGTTTACGTTTAAAAATGTAGCCCTTGTCCTCCAGTAATCGGAGTTTGGGCACGCCTTGTGGCCTCTCTTCCTCTACTAATTCCTCAACATTTTCATCACCACATGCATCATTTGGTTTGCCTACAACATTGTCATAATGAGCTGCAAACTCAAAAAGACAAAGATTTTCTAAAGAAACAGGCCTAACCATGTATCTATCAATTATGTTTAAACTGAAAGTATGTCCTGATTTCATAGTCTCTTTATTTACTATTCTGATCCTTTTCTTCTTTCTAAACGTTGGCAAAAACTTAGTGACTCGGGACGATTGCTTTAAGAATAAATGGCACATGCGAAATACAGCCTCCTGAGCACTGATTTCTCTATTACGCATTAAGATCATAGCAATGCGCCTCATCTTCTGTTGCGTATTTAAATGAAAACATTCATTAATGTTTTTAATTCCATCCCTGATTTCAGTTTTAAGAACCATTGGTTCAGCTTTCGAAATATATTTGGCAATGTAATAAGCAATGGCCATGGCTCCAGTCACTGGCTGTATGTCCATGTTACATTTCAAAACTTGTAAAAGAATTTAATGATAATTATTTATCATGATTTCATCTATGGTTCGTTTAAGTATCATGAATCGACCTTCGTCTCAGTTGAAACTACACGAAGAAATTGAAACCTACAATTAGCCTTTGATATCTTACGTCTTGCTCAGCATAAGGAACTTGCAAAGAGCATGAAATATTTCTTTTCTATATTTCCTATATTTCTTTCCTAATATTGCCTATCACCACGAATTAAAATATCATCCATAGTTTGCACGTCCCATTCTGATGGATTGTGAATCCTAGCATGAGCAATGAAGACAGCACAGATTGCTGTACATTGTGATCCTGAATATTTGAACATTGTGTTGCCCTGATGAAAAGATGCACTCATAACTGAGTGAGACTCCATCCTTTGATAAGACAAATGATGACCTGTTAATATTTGAGTTGACATTCATTTGATTCTCTGGAACATTTTTTTGCACACAAATGTCATTAATCATTCCAACGGCTCTTTCCTTAGAACTTGAACTTGGCCCAAGGACTTGAATCCTTAGAAGCTAGGAGATTATTATTACTGAAACGTTTTGGACTCGGGATTTTAAGAAGTGATAGATTTCGACATTTTCTTCCTACTTTCATATCTAGTCAGAGAAATCTAAGAAGTGATAAATTGTTTCAGTCATCACCCACATTAGATAGATATGCTACAACAACATTCCCAACAATTGTGAAATTATTCAACAAAGAATTTGGTGAAAGTGGTAAACTTTACGGGCTTAACCCATACCTTTTATAAGTGTTTTCGGAGTATTTGAAAAATTAGAGTCTAATTTGTATTTGAACAATTTCTGGACCCAATAAAACCTCAATTCAATTCAATTCCACAATCACAATGTTTCTGTACAAAGGATTATGGTGTTTAAGCCAATTTAGAGCCTCGTAAATGCATGCAGGTCTAATTTGATGCTCTCGACTACAATCAACTCCTTCCAGAGTTTCATTGACCACAACCATGTCTGAATTGTTTAGATTCAGGGGCAATTGCTCTACTATTTCATTTACTGACTGTGGAAAATGAATCACAGTCCCTTTCATGGCTCTTTGACCTCTGCCTTGACATAATAAACACAATTTCATGTAAGGCTTGACTTGACTAATTAGTCTAATCTCGGTGACTGTTAGTTTTTGGATGCATTCGGGTATGAGCGGAAGTTCAAGGTGATTAGCCAGTGATTACGTAGGGATTTTACAATTATCCAAATGTGCTTTGCACCTGCCACACACTGAAAGTCTATCCTTACCAAAATTCCAGTTATGATCAGCAAATTTCTTTAACATATTCGGCGTTAAAGTATAATGAAAAATATATTCCTTATATAACAGTTTGTCACAAACTTCACAAGGATGTATGGCAAAATTGGTGATATTTCTTGTATAATCTAATACAAGCCTGTGTGTGATAAATTCAAAATTCATTTCATACGTGACAGGTGCAGGTGGCTGATTAGCAATTTCGGGAAGTCTTGATGCTGAGTTGGTTGCTGTTGTGCGGATTTCTTGACTAGGCCGTGCAGCATTCCTTTTTTTCCTTGAATGGAGTGCATTTTGGATATGCTTACCTGTAAAATTGCTAGTTGTACCTGCGGTCTGAAACAATAAATGCAATTCTAAGGTTAATAATATAAAATTTCATATACATAACATAATGAACAAATTATATTCTGAACATGGTTTTTATACTTACAGTAGAAAGTGCAGAGAATTTATTTGCAAGTACATTTCTGCTTTCGTCTGAATTCTGCACTCCAATCAAATTCAAGGTTAGCGCAGTTACCAGATTAGCTGGTCTAGCATTTCCTAATGCACTTGGACTCGATGATGCATTTGCTGTGTCTGCAGGGAGCAATTTACTCGGCAAAGACGAGGTCTATAAACACACATGATTATAGTTTACAGCAACAATACACTTTGCATATAAAACTGAAAATAAATACCTTGATTTCTTTTTCAAATCTTTGCTTTAGCAGTTTCCGATTAACGAGATTGATGAGAATTCCAACACTTGTAGTTGCAGCCCCAAAAATTGAGCTCATGTTAGTACAGTTGTAATCTGTGTGATGGTTACTTAATTCAGTAAACAGTGAAGCTAACACTTCGATGTCCAATTCTTTGCTAAACAAATACAGAAGATTGAATTAGATTTCGATCATACGCATAGAAAATCACATATTTAACTTCAAATTACCTTTGCTGAACTTGGTCCAGGGTTCAGTTCCACATTTCCAATCTGGAGCAATGTCATGACCAAGCATGCAGAAACCAAGCAAAGCACAGCCCGGTAGCGACATATTTTGTAGTACTTTTGCGTTTAAACTTTCTACGCCTTCCACCAACTTTGGAACGCCAAGAAACGTCCGTCAATTTCATGATACTTCGAAATTGATTTTTGGTTTTGGTTTAAATTTGATTTCAATGGTTGTAGTTATTTATAAAAGTAAAGGCTTTAGTTTGAAGTCAGACTGAAAGCAAAAGGAAAAATGATGCTAAATGAATCACCAGCTTGATTCATGTGAAATTCATTGACCCGGTGACATAACACTAGTCATGAAATCCAGTGCGATGACATTTCCTTCGTGGGAAATGCCAAATCAGCAATCTTAAACTTATCCTGGTGCAAACGTACGTGCATTCATTCATACGCACGTTTGTGTCCATTAGCATACATAAATAGATGTAAAAACGAAGGATTGAACCACTTAAAAATATTAAATTAATTCCTTGGAAAAGGCGATAAGGTCCTCGGTGAAGGTGCGATCAAAAGCACAAAACAAGGGTCTATCACCGTGTGTCACACGGCAACTAGATGTTTGTTTGTCCAGCCCAGGGCTGATAAGGTGGGTGCACTTCTCATTTTTTCGCGAATCAGCCTACGGGACCACTTGTTTACTTCTTAAGTCAGTTGACGACAGACGAGAAATAATTCTTAATACAGGTTAAGACAATATTTCTGCTAATGAACAATATTATAGATGTAACTTTTAGCAATGAATGAAACAGAGCACCCATAGTTCGCCGAACTATTATTATATGTACAAAATAATTTGCTGAGCCCAAGCACTTTCTTCAACTACGTCAGGAAATAATACAGCAATTCCTCTCTTTGTTAATTTTCGGTCTCAATCCCAATTTGTGGAGTCACCTCAGAGAATGTGACCAGTACATTATGCCTGAATACATTTAATAATTTTCTGCGCTTGCTCTTGTAAAACAAATTTTTGTCCTCGGTCCTCTTGTTAAGATGTGTAATTTGAATCGTAGTCATTCAAATCATTAAGCTCGGACGGGACATTCTTAAATTTAGTTCTAAGAATGAAGAGAGTGTCTCTTGAGTTGAGGGTCCTTGCATGCTCTGCTCATTGATGGGATTAAAAGCCTCAAAATCATCTTCCAACTTCCGAGAGAATTCCTCATCCGATGGTCATGGATTTCACCCAAATTCATTTTCTATCTTTTTTATTGTAACAGTTATTTTGGGTCAATTATCCATGTCATCAAATGAATATTTCTCGTAGTCGTTGATTGACTTGAATGGGTTCTTCCGGTTTAGAATAAAATGTCTTCAGTTCTATGTTGAGCTTATTAAACCTCATACCTCAAATCGGAAATTACTGCATTTTATCTCCAAAATGAGGGTCCTCGCATGCTCATTGATGGGATTAAAAGCCTCAAAATCATCTTCCAACTTCCGAAAGGATGAGAACTACTCATCCGATGGTCATGGATTTCACCCAAAATTCATTTTCTATCGTTTTCATTGTAACAGTTATTTTGGGTCAATATCCATGTCATCAAATGAATATTTCTCGTAGTCTTTGATTGACTTGAATGGGTTCTTCCGGTTTAGAAGAAAATGTCTTCAGTTCTATCTTGAGCTTATTAAACCTCATACCTCAAATCGGAAATACTGCATTTTATCTCCAAAGGGAAATCGGTTTTAACTTGAGAGTGTTTCGTGCTCTGCAGGTCAGCTTCAATTAATTAATTTTAATTTAAAAAGGAACTTAGAAAGGGTCAGTCGGTTCATGTTGTATGTCGTTAGGCCGTGCAAATTTCGAAGTCCCACCTTATCAGCACTAGGCTGGACAAACAATCATCTAGTTGCCATGCTATCATATTCTTCTTGCTTGTATGCGCTTTCAACTAATATTCTCTAGCAGTCCATGAAAACGAACTGTCCACCAAGAAGCAATTACCGTTAAGTATAACCTACGCTCTCACCGCTCGCTCGCCCAATAATTTTTAGTCAAACGATAATGGGGAGTATTACAACGAATAAAGTCAAGATAAAAAGGAATCAATTGGCATCGCTGGAAGAGTTCTACCTTAAAATCTCTGAAAACGGGCAATTGCAATTAGAAGAATTAGTTAATTATGGATGTTTGAGAATTGCATTTGTTAGAATTTATTGGACGAATTTTCTATCACGAATTTTGTCCTCACAATTTAAATTTGTCTAGCTCGAAATAACCCCCGTCTCTAGTATAAGACAAAACTTAAAAATTAGTTGAGAATTTATATACGCTTATTTCAATTGGGATATATATTAGGCATTTCTGTCAGAATGCCAAAAACATGCGTATTGGATAACAAAGAATTCTCAAACTAAAAACACCTCAAATGTAAAATGCTTCATAGCGGAGAAATTATTTATAGACTGATTTCGCTTGAACTAGAAACTCTGGGGTTTGAGGAATTGTCTATTTTGTATTTATTGGACGCAAAAAGAAAACCCAGACTTGCTTAATTTCGAAATTGAAAAAGGAGAGTACTTTTGTGAAGCCATGCTTCATTTCTAAATTATACCATAAGACAAAATTTGTTTGCATATTAGTCTAATTGCAGGCGTTCTTTGAACTAAAGAATTTGTAGAACATTTCTGTCAGAATATATGCGGATTGCGTAATAAAAGAATTGTCAAACTATACAACAACAAAAACCTCAAACGCAAATTACATCATAGCATAGAATCAATTTTTATACTGATTTCGCTTGACCTAGAAACTCTCTGGGGTTGAATGAATTGTCTAGCTTGTCTTCGTTGGACGCAAAACGAAAATCTAGCCTTCCGTAATTGCAAAATTGAAGAAGGAGAGTACTTTTGCGAAGCATTGCTTCAGTTGTAAATTTTAGGCAACACCTGTTTGAATATTATTCTAATTGAATGGGTTCCTTGAACAAAAAAAATTGTTAAGCATTTCTGTCAGAATCAAATAGGAATATACAAGGATTGCATAACAGGAATTCTCAAACTATACAACAATACAAACCCTAAAAGCAAATTACATCAATATTGAATATTCACAATTTCCTTAATTACGTACTCGAATCTTTCCTCCTAATCTTTAGATACCAAGATTTCAATATCTTTTCCAACTTGGATGCCACGAACAAAGAATGGCTTCCAGAAAATCAGCATCAAAATTGGCTATTAAGCATAGCACTTTATGAAAACGCAAATCTTTAAAACTCAAAGTTTAGAATTTTTTTACCAAATAGATTTGCAAATATTCAAGACTCATCTTAATTTTTTGACACTGCATTCAATTTCTTGAAGTCGCAATGTAATTTTTCATTTGAATCAAAGTTGCTGGGTCTGGAGTTAGTGAATATTGCTCTAGTGCTGAAGATTAATGCAAAGAAAAATGAAAACCAAGATTTCAACATTTTGTATTTAGTAAATAAGCCCAAGAATAGACATGTATATTAAATTAGGTGTTCAGAGGGATTTTATAAAAATTCAAATAATTGAACTTCCTAGTGCTCAGCAGTAGTGAAAACTAATAGCGAAATGCAAACTCAAAATATAGAACAAAGCATAGGTCGGCAAAAAAATTTCAATCCAATCCAATCCAATCCCAAACCAGTCCCATCCAATCCCATCCAATTCAATCCAATACCAAATCCTATCCAGTCCAATCCCATCCAATCCAATCCCAACCCAGTCCCATTCAATTCCATCCAATCCAATCCCAATCCTATCCAGTCCAATCCAATCCCAATCCCATCCAATCCAACCCCATCCAGTCCCGACCCAGTTCCATCCAATCCAATCCATTCCAATCCCAATCCGATCCACTCCAATCCCATCCAGTCCAATCCAATCCCAACCCAGTCCAATCCAATCCAATCCCAACCCAGTCCCATCCAACCCAATCCAATCAAGTCCAATCCCATCCAATTCAATCCAATCCCAACCCAATCCCTATGAGGGGGTAACTCTGCAAAAATTCATCATTCCTATTCTGCTTGTTTGATTCACTCGTACGCTTGTTTCATTCACGCACATACGTGTTTGTTTCACTGCATGC
>WJEZ01002976.1:0-11912 GCA_009869925.1 Thalassaphorura encarpata
CTTACTCTCTGCTCCTGCATTTATTAATTAAGTCTATTAATCTTATGGATTCTGAAGAAATAAATTTCTGAGGAATCCATATTATTTAGTCAATTTTTTAGAACATAATTTAGTCCTCGTATAATCTTTCAGCACCGCATGCTAATTTCAGTTTTAATTTTTTTCTGCGACTTCTTCGGTTCCTGGCAATTTCAATGTCAGTTGGTGAATCAGCTAACAGGATTTAAGTTATTTTTACATTTTTAAGTTTATTTTTAGTTTTGATTTTATTCCTGTTTTGTCAAGTCATTCGTAAGTTAAAGCAAAATATAAAACTGGAACTAATTTTTCATAATTTATATTTCCTAACAGAAACCGATTGGCGGAGTTGCAGTTTTACCACCGATTAATTTTGTCCAAGAAAAGGGCAAAGGGAAGAAGGGTAAGAAAGGAACTGGGGCTGAAGGTGAGGATGGAGATGGAAGAATTGCTGTGGCATTGACTACTGATGAATACACTGCTGACACTATACCTGGAAAAGATAAGGAAAGGGATAGAGAGGTCGGTACTGCTACTGTTGCTGCTGCTACTACTACAAACGGTGCTCCTGAGACAAATGGAAAACCCGCAAAATCAAAGGTATGTTGTCGCTATCTTGAATTTTTAACCGGGGTATTAATATACATAAAAATGGGAGAATACTGACATAGCATGTGCCAGCTACGCACGAGGGTTTGTTTTGTCGTTCATTAATTTAATTTTAATTTGATTTGATTTGTTTTGATCGGCTTGCATGCCCCTTTTTTGTTTGTTTGTTCCTCGACTATGATTTTTAGGGTGGGCGTTTCTTCAGTGGAAGTTTATTTGGTAGAGATAAACCCTCACGTACAGCTAGTAGTGCTTCAGAGACACCAGCCTCACCAGACTCTGCCTATTCTCAAAGTACAATTTCTCCATCTTCCCCAGACGACTCATCCTCTTATACAACAACTCCTAAGAATTATGAATTTACATCAAAGAATCAACAACAGCAAAGGCAGCCAGATCCAGGTTATAATGAAAGACCTATTGATTTGGAATATCCTATGGGGATACGACGTCCAGGAGGAAAGTCTGCTACACCTGTATCTACGACGGTACAAGACAGACCTAGATCAAGATCCCCAGTTAAAGGAATGGAGCAAGATACAAGTTCTTTTCTATCATCCCCTGGTTCATACACTTATGATAAATCTCCGGGGATCATTAGAGCCAAAGGAAGAGATTATAATTTTTCACCGGATGACGCAGCTGCTGCTGCTGCGGGAGCTTTGGCTGAGAAAAGAAAACAATTGGAAGCTGAAGCTGCAGCTAAAAGAGCAAGTGATCTCAGTGGAATTAGCGCTGGGACTACGGCAACTGGAACTCCTGTCATGACCCCTGAAAAAGACAAGGCTTTTGATGTTGCTAGTTTTGCGAATGAAAATAAATTTGTTAGTCCTCAAGCCCAAGGAGAAAGGACAGGGGCTTATGGACTACCACAACAAAGAACTCCATCTCCTGCATTCTATACTCCACGCCCATGGACTTCTTCATATAAATCTGTTGAAAGTCCAGGGTCAGGTACAGAGACCTCTGCTACTGCTACTGCTGCTAGTGCCAAACCAACGAGTCCATCCATGTATGCCCAACCAGGATTCCAAACGAGCTTTCTCAACACACGTCCAATGACACAAGAAGGTGGAGCTGGAGTTCAAAATAAACATTTCTTGAGCTCATCCCCTCAACCAGATTCATTTCTTACATCAACTCCAATCGGAAAAAGCACGGGTCCTGGCTTGGGTCTATTTTCTACACCTATCCCAGCTGGTGGCTCTGAATCTATGCTAACACATCCTGGAACATTGGATTCACAACGAATTTAAGAAAAAGCACGGGTCCTGGCTTGGGTCTATTTTCTACACCTATCCCAGCTGGTGGCTCTGAATCTATGCTAACACATCCTGGAACATTGGATTCACAACGAATTTTTTCCCCAGAAGGGGGTCCAGGAGGTCGTGGAACAAAGCAAAAGAAACGTGGGCGTGGAGCTAGCGATAGTGGAAGTGATAGCGATGGATTTCACTCAACTTCAGCGGATGAGGATGAATTTTCTGGGGAAGGAGGGGATAGGAATCCAAGGAGCCAAGAATTAGAAGCAATCATGGGGACGAGTGGAGCCCCTAAAATTGTTAAGACGACAGTAAAGCAACAAATTGTGAAGGATGCTGATGGAACGAGACATGATGTACACGAGAAAGTTGAGGATTTGACCCCAGGTGGGAGTGGACTTGTGACTTTGTCACAAACTTCGAATCAGGTCGGTTATTCATGAATTGAAAGAATAAAAAACCTAAAATTAATTATTTTGCTTTGGTTATGGGTGTTGCTCGTTAATGGTTATAATTATTTTGCTGGATTGAATTGAATTTTTAATTGGTTGACCGTTTTTTGGGGGAAATTATCGGTACTAATGGATTGGGAAGTATTATCTTAATTTTATTTGTTGTCAAATTGTTCATACTTGTATTATGGTAAATTTTAGGCGGATATTCATGAGGGTGAGACTCCGCATATCAAGGCAACCAAAGTCACGACCCGAATGGCCACATCTGTTGAGGACAAGGAAAAGAATGCAACAACCAGTCAGGTTAGTTTTACATTTGTGTTTTGTGCAGGAATTTTCTGGAGTACGTCTAAAACGATTTAATTTTTCAGATTGAAGAGAAAACTTTTACACACACAACTTCGACGTCAGCCAAAGGGACGGAGCAAACGGTTGTGACTCAAGAGATGAGAGCTAGAGCCACCGTTATGACGACAATGGAGGAGAACGTAAATATTTTTGGCTTTATTATTGTGGGGCACCAATACATGACTAACACAAGTCATTTTGATAAACTTTACTGTCTTGGCCTTAAAAATTAAAATTGGCATGGCTAATTCTTAAAGCTATTCAAAATTAATGCACGCTAATGCTTAATTCTTGCTTTGCATTCGTTAAATTAATTCAACTAGAATCCGAGTCGTCAAAATGGACAAGGACGAAGTAGCGATGATGATAGCAATTACAGCACGGCCGAATCTGACTCTGGCACTCCTATTGATGGCATTGTCAATGGGAAAAATAAGCATGGGCATGGTTCCAGGGTAATAATTAATAGCCTTGCTTTAATTAACATTTTGTTTCTGCTTTTGTGTGTAAATTTTCTAACTTGCTTAAACTGTATTAGATTTACTCGTTTTTGTATTTATTTTATGTTGTAAAAATGTTTTTGTTGCCTATTGGCTAGATTTATGATAATTTAGTTGATCATCAAGTGTGACTCTTGCCTTCTGGCTGTGTGAATGCACTTTCATCACACAAAGAAAAAATTTCTTAACTCTTGTCATTTGTCCTGTTTCGTTCGTTTGCACTTAACTTACTTACTTGGGCTGGGGAAAAGAATTTGTGTAAACAAAATTAGATGATTAATTTTTTTATTGATTGGATTTCCCTTTGAAAAGACTTCATCTTCTTTCCTAAATGAGGCACCGATCGTCAAAACTGAGAGTATCAAATATGATCCATCCAACATAACGCAAAATACTACAGCCCAAGCTACGACTGAAGTACCTGTTGTTCAAACCGAAAGTCGAAAGGTTTGAAAATTTAAAAAAAATTAAACGTGGTGAAAGTTGAGTTGAATTGGTATTGAATGTTGAATGGTAATTTTATGGATCAGGTGGCTATGCATGCGGATGATGGGTCGTTAGTTGCTTCCGGTGAGATTGTGAGTACTCAAACAATGAGTTCAAAATCACGGACAGTTGAAACGGTTACGGTGAGTTTGACAGTAGTAATTTATTTATTTGGTCGATGTATGATTAAAGTGCTTGAAATTTATTTATTTTCAATGCTATTGCTTGTTTGTAGAAGTTGGATTTATACGTATTTTATTTATTTTTTTAGTACAAAACTGAGAAGGACGGAGTTGTTGAGACTCGGGTTGAGCAAAAAATTACAATTCAATCTGATGGAGATCCAATTGACCATGACAAAGCTTTGGCTGAAGCTATTCAAGAAGCAGCGGCTATGAATCCAGAAATGACTGTTGAAAAAATTGAAATACAACAGCAGAGCAATCAATAAGAAAAATCTACAATTCTACAAACTCAAAACTATGCTTTTTGGATTTAAGAATTTAATTAAACTTTCTAAGGTAAAAACATCTCTTCTAATAAAACTACTGCTAGATTAAGTTAGATTAATTAGTTGAGAAATACCAGCTTCAATACTGCTGCAGCACAGCTACTACTCTGTCGTAAAATTGTAAATTCTGTATAAAAATTGAGATGAAAATGCGTGATTGTCAAAATAGATTCTATGGTTGTGGTGTATGGCAGGTAGCAGGTGAGATAAATTGCAAAAATTCTCAAAGCTGGCCTCAGTGCTCTAATTTAAATTATTTAGTGGTTAGATTTTGTAAGCTAAATTTTAGGAATATTGCTCAAGGGCATTAAGCAAAGGAGGAATTTGCTTTTTATTAATTGGACAGAAACAATGACCAAAATTTTGACGAGCTGGGAGGAAGGAGTATAAAAAAATTAAATATTTCAAAAGTTGAAAAAATATTATGTGTGTGTGGGTATGGGTGAAGGGTAAACTTTTGATTTAAGAGAAAAATGAGATTCGGCTCGATGCTGGACTGTGAACTAATTATTTAGAATAGAATGTGGAAGATACAATCATAATTATAAAAATTAGAAATAATGTTAATATTAGGATGATTAAGTGCAAACCATGTGGTGAACAGTGATTACTGCCTTAAAATCGGAAATGAAAAATTTGGTTTTTTATTTCAAGGATTTATTATTTTAGGAAAAACTAAACCGAACCCCGTGCTTGTGCTCGTCGTTCCCTAATTAAAATATTCTGTAATTTATAATTTAATTAGCTTAAGCTAAGTTTAGTTTGAGCAGCTTGCCTTCTTGAGTGGCCATTTGTTAGTTAATTTAATTAACAGTCGACATTCCAAGACTTGTGTTTGTGTTTTATGCTGCTGCTTTTTTATGTATCCGACAAAAGTTGTGATTAGATTGCTAAAATTTTACATGACATTCATATGCACATGCACAGCTACTGCTACACATGACATAATTATTTGTATTCCTCATTTCATTATTATCGTAACCAACCATGACAAGAGTTGAGTTGAGTTGAGAGAAATGATTGAATTGAATGAGTGCAAAATATATGCCTGGAAGATATTTGCGTTTTTCAATGTAAAACGAAATTTAAGAAATTACAGAACTTGCATTTACTTCTAAATTAATTAGAAGCCGAAGCCGAACTAATTAACTAATCCCGCCTTGATTTTTTGTAGAATTTACATTTTTACACTATTAGAACGTCAATTTTTGGATCTACGCTACTATTATTTTTGCGAATGTTTTAGTAGCATGACAGCTAAGCTAGATTTATAATTAGTAGTACTACTTAAGATTAGCTTTAATTAATTTTGCAACAATTAATTTGTATCTGTGTCTATTCTGTGCTTTTGGGCATTTAATGAATTGGATAATATATTTATTTGCATTGCAATTGCTATTGCTGGCTGCTTGAATTCACGGGATCACTTTTACGTAGAAATAATTAAAATTCATTAATTGTCCAGAATTATTCCGTATCCTTGCAATTATGATTATAATGATGAAACTTTGATGAAATAAATAAATTGATAAAATAATTAAAATTCATTAATTGTCCAGAATTATTCCGTATCCTTGCAATTATGATTATAATGATGAAACTTTGATGAAATAAATAAATTAATAAAACTGGTCAAAAATGTTTATGATGTGAAATTTAATTACAAGATCATTAGCTAAAATTTGCAAGAAGCTAGCATTCTAGAATAGATTCTTAGATTTTTAGAACCACAGCATAGATTTTTGCGAAAACATTTTATGCGGGAAGATTTGAGGAGACCGCATTGCTCGTGTCGTGCAAAAGACGATTGGGATCACGTAAAATTAATCATTTGCGAATTTTGCCCCACTCGTGTATTCATATACAAGTTAAATTTTTCATTTCCTTTTAATTGTTCAAAGAAAAACAATCAATTTTTTTTAACAATGGCCGTCAGAACTCAATTTGAGAGTAGCAATGAGATTGGGGTCTTTTCAAAATTGACCAACACTTACGCTTTGGTTGCAATTGGAGGGACTGAGAATTTTTACAGGTAAACAGTACAATTTCAATTAAATTTAGATACTTAATTTGCAGATCTGTTTTGATTTGATCAAATTAATCTTAATTATTCCTTGATTGATTGACTTTTGCTTTTGCAGTGTGTTTGAATCAGAATTGTCAGAAACTATTCCTGTCGTTCATACTTCCATTGGGGGATGTCGAATTGTTGGACGGCTTACAGTTGGTAAGTAAAATAGCACTGATATCAGATAATATTGTAATTTTATCTGTCTGGACTGGAGGTGACTGATATTACGATTAATTACGTATTTACACAGGAAATCGTCACGGACTCCTCGTTCCAAATTCAACGACGGATCAAGAACTTCAGCACATTCGAAACTCACTCCCAGATGGGATTAAATTACAACGGATTGAAGAAAAATTATCAGCCCTTGGAAATGTGATTGCTTGCAATGACTATGTCGCACTCACTCATCCAGATTTAGATCGGGTACATAAATATATATAGAAAAACTTATTTTAATTGAATTGAATTAATTTTTTTTTGTTCCGTACAGGAGACTGAAGAAATTTTGCAGGATACTTTGGGTGTAGAAGTTTTCAGACAATCAGTGGCTGGGAATGCTCTTGTTGGATCTTATTGCATTTTTACAAATCAAGGTGGACTCGTTCATCCAAAGACTCCGACGGCTGAGCAAGATGAGTTATCCTCCCTTTTGCAAGTACCACTAAATCAGTGGCTGGGAATGCTCTTGTGGGATCTTATTGCATTTTTACAAATCAAGGTGGACTCGTTCATCCAAAGACTCCGACGGCTGAGCAAGATGAGTTATCCTCCCTTTTGCAAGTGCCACTTGCTGTAAGTTCGATTTGTATTACTTAAATTAGCAATTAGTTCTTAAATCAACTTAATGTGTTTCTCTGATGTAATAGGCTGGAAGTGTGAACCGTGGGAGTGAAGTAATTGGAGCTGGAATGGTCGTCAATGATTGGTCTTTATTTTGTGGAATTGACACGACAGCTACTGAATTGAGTGTTTTGGAAGCAGTATTCCGTCTCAATGCCACTGCGTCTTTACCGAAACAAGCTGAAAACTTGAGGACCTCCATTATTGAGAGCATGACGTGAATTTTCCGAACCCTTCTCAATCTAGTACACATGCTAAAGCTAAATTAATTTCGTACTGAAAGAAAATCATGCGAGCAATTCCGCAAATTTCTAAATTCAATATTACAAAATCTAAAATCTGTCTGAGTTAAAAATTGATTAAAATTGAATGAATTGAATTGCATTTGAGGATGGTTTGAAACAAGTCCACAATTTATTAATATTTTATTAATATTTAAGTTCTTATTCCTCGTTAATTGATTAATTTACCTCATTAATTAAAAAAATTATGATTGGCATTGAAATAATGAATTGAATTCTCAAACTGCTCTTCTGAATAAATCACTGTGACAGTTTTTTGTAATCTTCGTCCTGACATCGTGTCACGTTGCTTAGGACAGGAACTCGTTGTCTGTTCTGCAATTGAATTCAATATGATCATTATTCCTTCCGTAAACTTGTGAGATTGATTGTGACAACCCATCACACATGGAGAACACCTGGACTGACTTGGACTCGATGTATGATAATCTGATCTGATCCATGACTTGAGCCGAGCGTGAGCATCAACCTTTTCCTATCACATTTCCTATTCAATCCATTGAGACGAGATTGCCTACGGATAATGTTATAACTCGATCTGCTAGCAAATAATTACCATTGCACCTTGCTATCCTATAGAATTTGGCAGGGGACATGTGTGTAATACAATACAAATGCAAAATGTCACAATCATGATATTTATCAATGAAATTGTATTTATTTTAATTAAACCAACGTTGGAGGCTCATTGTCATGCAAGAATCAAGAATGCTGACATATAAGAAAAACTTGTAGAATTTGGTAAATATTGTGAATTCAATCTCGATTGTTTGGCATTGCAAATGTATATGGAATCTCATCAATTGTTCTTGAAATCGTTTTTAGATTAAGAAAAAGAGAGTCCTTTAGTCTGACTTTGATGTGAGCAAGTGACAAAGGCTTGAAAGTTGAAAGTCTAGATATCAGGTTCCGTTTTATTGCGACAGAAAATTCTAGAATGAAATAAAATTGAAGCCACATGATGACATGGAATTTTATGATTATTTTTCTAGTGACACTTACTTGCCATACATACATATACGATCAGAGTTTAACTTAATCTGGCTTGATCGACCGTATTTCAAGTAGTAAACGTATCTCAGATTGCCTCACCAATTTTCTTCTACTTTTTCCTGACAGAATTTTTACGTGGGGTAATTTCTTATTTTGTCACTTTCTACTTGTACTTGGCGTTAAGTCGTAATTCCTACAATGTTCTCAAATTACTAGACTTGTTCGTGAACATTATGCTCCGAATCGGAATGAAATTAAACTAATTCCTTTGAGAAGAAAAGATGAGCTGGTCTATTAAATTTCTACGTTTTTAAGTACAACGGATATAATTTATTCAAAACAGAAGCATTAATCAATAGATTAATGGATCTGATTCCTGTTGGCCTTAGATACAGCATGATTAGATCCAAGACAACAAACAAAATTATGCTCCGAATCGGAATGAAATTAAACTAATTCCTTTGAGAAGAAAAGATGAGCTGGTCTATTAAATTTCTACGTTTCTAAGTACAACGGATATAATTTATTCACAACAGAAGCATTAATCAATAGATTAATGGATCTGATTCCTGTTGGCCTTAGATACAGCATGATTAGATCCAAGACAACAAACAATGAGAATGAGAAAATGAGACAAAGGGATCAAAAGCAAACCTCAATTTTCTCATTACTAGCAATTTTTACCTATTGCTAACATCTCCCAAATTATTCTTGTCTTGCTCAATTTCACTCTTCCAAATTCTAAGACCCTTCTGACTTTTTGACTTTCGCGTGTCAGTGATTTGATTTGATTCTTTGCACTTTTACAACATGGGTTGTTGCGGTGGTCTTGCCGTAAGTAAAAGAATTTGAATTTTCTTTTCAAGAAATCTGACTGACTGATCTGAATCTTTTGAAAAAATTCCAGGGTGGCTTTGGTGGCAATAATACTTGTCACAGCCCTTGTCAACCTCATACTCGGCGTCTTGGGTGTATGCCTCCATCGTGAGTTTTATATTTTAAAGAATCATTTTCTCTGAAAATTTGATATATATTTGTATTGTGAATTTTAGATGCTGTCCTCAGAAAAAGGCGAGTCTTTGCTGTCCAGATCCTTGTGGATCCTGTTGTAAACCGATGCGTTGTGATGCCTGCTGCTGTTCTTATTCTAAAAATTGTTGTCCTAGGCCGTAAGAAGCCGATTCATCGAATTTATAAGATTATTTAGTAATTACTTAATTTATCCGTTTTGATTGTCTTAGATGTTGCCCAGATCCTTGCATCCGTCCCTCGCCCAAATGTTTCATCCCGGTAAATTGACATGAAATATTCAAACGAAGAATATATGCTAGCTAGGATAGATACAGTAGGTTATTTTAATCCTGATTCCGTATTTCTGAATGAATTGAGTAAAATATGTCTGTACACAATGCTCAATGCTAACTGGGAAGTTTTGGGGTAAATTTCATGGAAATCGGGTGATATCTTATGAGTGATTTGCAGGACCAAGATTTGCAGATCACTCAAAGAATATCATTCGAATTGGATGATATTTTCACCAAAACTTCCCAGTTAGTCGTACCCAGATATGTTCTCAAAATTTTGACAAAATATGTCTGTACACAATGCTCAATGCTAACTGGGAAGTTTTGGGGTAAATTTCATGCAAATCGGGTGATATCTTATGAGTGATTTGCAGGACCAAGTGAAAAAGTAGTGTTGAGTTGATGTGCACATGTATCTATTCTCGTGCACACTACTTTTTTACTTGGCGATGCAGATCACTCAAGGGATATCATTCGAATTGGATGATATTTTCACCAAAACTTCCCAGTTAGTCGTACCCAGATATGTTCTCAAAATTTTGACACAATTCATTCAAAAACACGGAAACCAGAGCAAAATAACCTACTGTACATATCTCCGCGAACGTACACCTCATTCTATTCTATTTAATTTTGTTTTTATTTTTATTCCAGCCTCCTTGTTGTCCTCCACCGTAAGAAAATAAATCTATCCACTACAAAAAAATTCCTTCATTATGGTTTAAATAATTATTTTTTCTTCTTTCAGTTGTTGCAAGCAAATGCTCCTTGTCGTTTCGCCACCGATATGCCCTCCCCCGTAAGAATAAAAAGCCAAATTCATAAAATTAACTAGTAACTAATTCATTATTTAATTTTTTTATCTATAGTTGTTGCCCACCAATTCCGTGCTGTCCACAGTGCACACCTTGCGGTTTGAGTAAGTAAATTAACTCAACTCTAAATAGTCCCTGGTCTGAAATTATAGAAAATCTTATGCTGATTTTTTAAAATTTTGATTGAATAGGTATTTGCCAGCCATCTCCAGGATTTGGTCGTGGCTGCGGTTCTTGCTAGTCTGCTTCTGCCTTGGCTTGACTTTCTCCTATTTCAAAATTTTGACTTTCACCATCCCATTGCATCACATTACGACGCTGAAGCCAATTCCTGGTGCAAAGAAATCTTCAAAGCCATTAATTAACTCGATCTAAATTTTATTCACTGCAAATGCCATGCAAATAAATCTTTGAGCTCTGATTTTGATTTTTTCTACATCTGCTTACATTTTTTTGCTTTAAATTGATACGTCTGAATATTTAACGTGCTTGACTCGGGTTGGGTTTTAACGCGTAGCATCTTAAGAGTGAAATCAAGTTTAGTGTTATCTTCACAAAAAAATTACAACGTAACATTTGAAGTTGACTTGAAATAATTTCTATTGTTAACACTACTTGCAATTGTTATATTTCAGCTCAGTTTCCTACTTAGGCTCCGCAATTAAACCAAATTGACGAAAACTGCGGATAAATAAATTCGAAATGTAATTTATGCCGAAATTTAGGCATCTTTTTCAGAAATGGTCACCAATCACAAAAATTATTAATTTGGGAATCTTGAATTTGCCATGTTTTCGTGGTAACCAGTCCGATCATTTTCAGATCTTTTACCTCAAATCATCAACAATGCAAAAAGCACAAAGAGAGCACATGCCACTAGCAATTCTACCAAATTTCTCATTCACGTCTCTCTTTTCCGATCGTGAACATCTTCTAAATTTTTTCACTTCTCTAAATTCAAATTCATTTTGAAATTTCAAAATTCCAAACGTTTCTTTTGGAGTATTAGTGTGTGATTGATTCCATTCTTTGATATTTTGGAAAATGGGCTGTTGCGACGGTGGAATCGGCGTAAGTATTGTGACTTTTAATGATAAAATCGATTTTTATTTTTGTCTTACATTTTAATTTTTTAATCCTCAGGGTTATTTTGGCAGAAATTGTCCAATCCCTTGTCCACCTCCAAATCGGCGACTCGAATGCTGTCCCCCGCCGTTCGTTCTTTTTTTCTATATCTTTTATCCAGGATTTATTCAGTAATTTAATTTTTATTTCTGTATTTCTTTAGATGTTGTCCTCAGCCTCGGCTTACGCTATGTATGGCCGATCCATGTCGTCCGTAAGACTTACTTATTTCATCATTTTTAATATCTGACAATTTAATTAATCTTGATT
>WJEZ01002977.1:0-11910 GCA_009869925.1 Thalassaphorura encarpata
CATCAAGTCAAGATATGGGTCACAAAATTTTCAAGTCAGAAGCAGTCAATTGTCATAAAAAACACATAAAAGTCAACTTTTTGACTTCCATTAAGATTTCCCATCCCACATTTGAGATATTTTTTCATACCATATGAAATTGTCCACCCTTCTTCTTCCTTCTTTCCTAATAATACTCCTATTGTCCTTTAGCTAGTCCTCTGTCGGCGGCTTCTTCTCTTTTCTCATCATCAAAAAAGAATAACGAAGAGAACAACCTTCACGAACGACCAAGGAATTCCATTGCGTCATACCGAAAGTCATTCCATTGTTGGAGAATCTGTTCGTCTACCGTAAGTAACTAAACTACCTGCAGGTTAAATCAACTCCATCTCATCTGTGTATTATCTGCCTTTGCCTTTGCCTGCCTCTAACTAGCCGAAGGGTCTCTTCTGAATCTGAGAATGGTATGTGGCAAAAGGAGTAATAGTAACTAATGGTAATGACTCACTTTTTTAAGGTCTGTCCGCCAAGATGACATGCATGACATACATTAACATTACATAACATGAGTCAGCCTTCATTATTACCCACTACTACTGCCACTAATGGCTGTTTAAAAAATTCCAGGCTTTATTAGTCTAATGAGTTGAGATCTTGAGGTGGGTAATAATACCCCAGGTTCATGGTGCGCCTGCGCTTATGCACGACGCAAAATCATACGCATGCGTATAAATTTCGAAAATACATTTATTCTAGCCGAAAGTTGTAACGATTTTCGAACTTTTTCCGTTGAAGATTAGAAAAAAATCAATTCTCCGAGCATACTAGCTTGATTACATTCCCACGCCACATTATTGTCCTGAAATCCTTTCCTAAGTTTATAGTGCCCATCCAGAGTTATTTTCCCTGTGTCTTGCATTACTTTAGACTCCAATTAAACTACAAGCTGAACCTGAACGAAGCCCCATTGAGGATTTTTGTGTGTGAAGCTGTTAACAGGCATGATTCCTATCATTAAGTCCACCAATGTATTAAGTAGTTCAACTCATGTCAGGTTTCCCTTTTTCTCATACTATAATTTCCCAAAATCCTCCCTACCTTTGTCTACCCTTTCAGTTTCAGTTTCTTACTGAGGCTCACCCAGGAGCAAAACAAAGGCTAAATTTCTAAAGCGGAAGGTTAAGGGAATAATGATAATTTGACTCTGCCGCGGTCATTTGTTCTACTATTAGTGTGTCCGAGTAAATACCTAGTCCTCGGGGTAAAAGAATGGTAAACTAACTTTACTTGCTCCAAATATGTAGCAGCACGTTGCACATTGCAATCCTAATGAAGAAATGAAAAGTAGAAATGAAATTAAGAGGTAATTTCAGACCTTTAGGCTATAGTCGGTGACACGAGTACATTTTCTTTCCTTATCTGAGCAAGTTCGTTAATTTTTAGTGCACATAAACCTAAATTTTACAAAAGATTTCACTCAAATTGATTTTAAATTGGAAGCTAGTTACGAATGGCGCTATTTTAAATCGTGTAATTTGCAATTGTGTTAGAAGAATCCATTTTCTTCCCATAATTCTTTTTTTATTGCATCTCATTCCCATATTAAAATTCCATAGGGTTCTCGCACTCTCGATCAAATTATTATTGCAACTAAAGTGTCGATGATTCGCTCGACTCAAGTCAATCAGAGTCAGAGATTTCGTGCTGCCTGGCTGACGCAACGGGAAGAAATTACTTAAAAACCTTAAACTCAAATATGATTGACTGAAAAGTTCACTGAATATGAATACTAGCATTAACATTAGCATTAGCATTGCCTGACCAGTCAAGTCAGGTTTGAACATTAAACACCGAAAAGGAACCAAAACCTATGATTAGAGGGTTGGTAAGATTTCTTACGAGTCTCGCGCGGAGCGGACTGCTTGGGCTAACCATGAATCTTGAATCACAACTTTATCAATTGAGAGAATCAGTTTGGAGCGTGTGAACTGCATTCTATGCCCAGATAATACTCATTACACACCAGCACAGCACAGCACATGTACATTTACATTTTAACTCGTTTCTTCCTGAGGAATTCAAGTAAATACACCAGCTCAGCCAAGCCAAATACCTGCTTACGCTTTCATTGAAAAATACGAGTTCAGGACTGGTTCGACTGCTTTCCCTAAAATAATATGTGAGCAATGCATTGTATTGTAGTGTAAGTGTAAGGAATTTTACGCGGCTTGCGTGCTTACTAACGAGAGTCTAATGCCTAAGTAGTAGTAACAAGTCAAATGATTTATATCTAAGAGTAAGAACTTGAGAAAGACTAAACTAAACCTAGGCCAATGTACAAGGAATAGCTTAAAAGTTGTCATCCATCATACTGCCATGCCAAATGGCACTGGTCGTGGTGAGAAATTTAAATCTCGTTCAAACCGGTGAGAAAAAATTGAAAAAAAACTTGGAAAAGAATGGCCGACATTCCACAGAGACAGACGTATTGTGACGTAGTGCAATGGAATAGGTTTCTATGCTAAATATTTCACCCTTACACTTAATTTGATTTAAAGAGCCGAATTTTCTATTTTCGCCCTTAGCGCGCAGCGCGTGCGGATCATTCTGAAACTTTTTAATTCCTTGTCCCGAAGAATTCTGTGTCATTTGACGTATCACTCGCCTTTTTACGTTGAATACCTCCGGAAAAGTAGCTCTATATGTATATTTTCATCTAAATATTAATTATCTAATAATTAAGAGACTTTAATTAATTAAGATCTATCGAAAAATCAAATTTTTTTACGATATTTACCCTCCCGCCTCATTCCTTGTTTCAAACATTTCTTCAATCGGCACGATTGACATTGATTCCGATGATGCTGGTCAATGGGACAATTTCGATTTCCACGGCAAGAGTAGGAAAGGTTACGTCTAACGCTTCGTTTGAAGAAACTTTTACATATCAATCGGCACGATTGACATTGATTCCGATGATGCTGGTCAATGGGACAATTTCGATTTCCACGGCAAGAGTAGGAAAGATTACGTCTAACGCTTCGTTTGAAGAAACTTTTACATCCTGAAATCAATAAAAATGGAGAATTTAGTAACATTTAGTATTCGTTTATTGTAGATAAGTAATAATATCAGAACATGATTTATAGCTATGGCTATGCGTTTAAATTCGCGCACGTTTAGTGCCAATCGGTACGAATGCGAATACATAACGCTTCGTTTGAAGAAACTTTTACATCCTGAAATCAATAAAAATGGAGAATTTAGTAACATTTAGTATTCGTTTATTGTAGATAAGTAATAATATCAAAACATGATTTATAGCTACGGCTATGCGTTTAAATTCGCGCATGTTTAGTGCCAATCGGTACGAATGCGAATACACTGTTGCGTGCCAATACATTAAATTATTATTCTCATGCATGTACGAACGAAGCTACGTAGAAAATGAAGACAACTCTTTGATTGACTAATAATATCAGAACATGATTTATAGCTATGGCTATGCGTTTAAATTCGCGCACGTTTAGTGCCAATCGGTGCTAATGCGATGCGAATACACTATTGTGTGCCAATACATTAAATTATTATTATCATGCATGTACGAACGAAGCTACGTAGAAAATTCAGACAACTCTTTGATTGACTCATTCCCTCGTATTTAAATTCAGTCAACGTAGTCTATTATCTTAATTCAGCTCTTTTAACTTAAAGAGCAAAAAATGTCTGATTATCAAAAATTATTTTTCTCAAAATTCCCAAAAAACTTCTGAAAATAAATTATCGTGTGAATAATTGATGCGTTGGATTGGAATGTAAATGACATGCAGGTGGGGTCATTTTGAATACCATCGTTCCAGGTAAAGGGTTATTTTATTAACCATTATTACGACATCCCGCTCTGACCAAAAACTGTCGCCACAGCACAACACAGACTACAATCTTCCGCAATCATGAGAAGAGGACAATCAAATCGCCGGCATACGACATCCCGCATCCCGCTCTGACCAAAAACTGTCGCCACAGCACAACACAGACTACAATCTTCCGCAATCATGAGAAGAGGACAATCAAATCGCCGGCCTGCCCGCCCGCCCGCCTGCACCCGGCACTACATGCAATCCTTCGTTTAAAAAAGGGTTAACATTCTTAAATAAAAACGCCCGCCGGGCTACAACAGCAACAGCACAGAGTTAAGAAAGACTTTGGTCGTCCTTTGCTCTGCTCCGGTGCGACAGTCACGAACAATCAGAAATAATATAATGTAGACTAGTGTAAGTGTATTGTACAAACTACATTACATGATGAACTTGACATACCATTGTTGTAAGTCCATTATGTCTCTTTGGTAATGGTACGTTTATTACAATTTTACTCCTTTACTTTTCTAGCAAAAAAAGTCTGAGAGAGGGTTGACTCGACCGACCTACCACGTCAAATGAAAAGTCAAGTGGAGTCATACTGTTTTGTATTATTAGACCGCTGTCTCACTGTGTGGGCATTGCCATCATTTTGGGTTTCAAAGGGTTAACTAGCAGCACCCTATTCGAATAATTCATCATCCAGTGTCTAAATTTTTTTTAAAATCGTAACATTGTTTTGACAAAATTCTTTAGGAGACAAAAAACGGTCTGAAGTCCAGGTCACGTCCAATAACCCTTATTTTCCGGGGTGCTTGCTTGTCTTACAACTGAGCTCGAGTTATAATATGCAATGCAACAGAAAGAACTGCTGAGTGTTGAGCTGAGCAGACAAAACACTCATCATCAAATCCCTCGTCTCATCTGTCTAGGCTAATATGTCTCATATGTGCACCTAACCAAGCCAGCCACTCCTGCTGCATGTGAAATTACTCTGATTTTATTTCTTTTTCTTATGTGTGTGAATGTGAAATTTTTTTCTGTTTGTAAAAAAGAAGACAAACGAAAAGTTCATTACTCTAACCTCACACATGTACCGTTTGCTTGCACGGCGGAGATGGAATATAATGGCAGGCAAAAGTTAACTTAAATGAGTTAAAATCATTTTTCTACCGCTACCATTGCCATTGCCTCGAACCGCAAAATAATAAAATGCACAACAGACCCAGCAGCCTAAGCCTTAAACTTCCTATCACATCACTCTAATGGGCTTACAAATTTCCTTGCAAAGTGCTAATTGTAAAGGAATTTGCATATTGCATTCAGACCAAGCGCAAAAAACTTAACATGAGATGCGTTCTTTGTTGCTCCATGTATGCGTGGATGACCTTTGCGGTTTCATTTCATTTAAGAGTTCAATGCGACCAACCTAGCTGCAACAGCAGCAAAGCCAAGCGGAGGTGTTAATTAATTAGCATAGCGTGAAAGTCATTGCGAATTGACTTAGACTGGCAAGCCGGCCGGCCGGCACAAAAAATATAATATGCTAAACATTCTTTGCGTTAAAACTCTGTAAAAAATGTCCCGCAAGATATAACCGTCGTTAAATCTTGTTTCTTTTTTAGAAATTTGTTTGTTTAGCTAGCCCACTATGTGGGTGGCTTCGTTCGAATCGACTCAAAAGATGACAAGTTTGTTTGGTTTTTCATAGAAAAATTAATATTAAATTAAGGAACGGTGTCACTCATGCACGTCCACCTGCATGACTCTTCAGGTGAGAAATAGCGTGAAAGTCATTGCGAATTGACTTAGACTGGCAAGCCGGCCGGCCGGCACAAAAAACATAATATGCTAAATATTCTTTGCGTTAAAACTCTGTAAAAATGTCCCGCAAGGTATAACCGTCGTTAAATCTTGCTTCTTTTTTAGAAATTGTTCATGTTTTGTTTGCTTAGCTAGCCCACTATGTGGGTGGCTCTGAGACTCGACTCAAAAGATGACAAGTTTGTTTGGTTTTTCATAGAAAAATTAATATTAAATTAAGGAACGGTGTCACTCATGCACGTCCACCTGCATGACTCTTCAGGTGAGAAAAGTCATTTTATTTGTTGTTATTATACTACTACGTAGTGAGAAATTTTAAACCCATCTGCCTTTTTTCTTTATGCAAGCTAAGAATCAAATATGCCAACATCAGCAAAGCAAAGCAAAGCGTCAGCAAACACCTCAAATAAACAAACAGACAAAAGAACAAAAATGTAATACGCTGTACGACGGGAGCAAACAACGGATATTTTTAGCAAGCATATTTGTCGCATCGTTGCACTACGCTTGCTTTAGCAGCATCAGAAGCTAAACTGTGATAATGTCCACGCAGTTTGTTTGTTTTTATTTGTTCATGTTCTTCATACGGATGAATGCATTGTCGCATTTTGCTTAAGTTCACGAACATTTGAAGGTAAAACTCAGGTTTTAGAAAAAAATGTTGGCTAATCTGTGCAAAACTTTACATAAAAATCAATGAGGTAAAATGACCTCCCTATGTTGGGTCACCTGTAATTGAATTTCAGTACCCACGGTTTATCCACATTAAATTGAATTTTCTTTACTCTTTTCCATTTTAGCCATTTCGTTTCATGTACTTAATATTTTAACACGACCAAGACGCCGTGCCAGCCGTGCATCATTAAACCCCCAAATTAAACTCCTATCTCATTTCGCACACATTAAATCCTCCTGAAAATTGCAGACGCAGACAGACTGGAATAAAATCGGAATGGGCGGACATATGGTAATTTTATGAATCTCATTGTTAATTAAATCTGAGCCCGGCCCATGCCATGGCCCAGTCAAGCCAAGCCTAATCTAAACTTAAGCTTTAACTTGAGCAATGCCATTACAAATATTTTCCTTGTCTACTTATGCATATTCGTATGCGTCTGCCTTGCCTTGGCATTTACAGTATGGAACGGTTGGATGCCCTCGAAGATGACTGACTGACTTGAGCGTCAGACAAAGATGAGACTTCTTCCGAGTCACTCACAAAACACAATTCAACTTCATACCCAGGCCAAGTTAGAAATAAAAGAAAGGGTTAAGCAGCTGAGCTGAGCAAAGAAAAGCATTATGCAAATATCCCTAATGAAATTGCGCTGCATTTGCATTATATGTTTATGTTTTATTATATAATAATAATAAGCTGTAAAGGGTTGGGCTTGGCTTTGGCTCGTTGATGAGAATGAGAATTAGAATTTCATGGTCCATTCCGTTGTTGTATTTTGCTTTTCACTCTGTTCTACGTATATTTTTATTTTTGACAGACAATCCGTCCGAATCCAAGACAAGACTCAGTCAGACCAGAGATTTCTACACACAGTGGGAATGCGAATTTTGGGTGCAAAGCAAATATAAAGTAACACTGTGCACATGCACCTGTTACAAACTACAATGAAATGAAGGAATGTTACGATTCGTTGACTCCCATATAAAATATTAAACCGTTAGGTCAATAAGTGCAAGAGAAGAGCAAAATGTTCATGTATGCTATGCTATGCTATTGCTCCACCCTGGGCTAAGTTACAAGAAGGTGGGCATGCAATTCCTTTAGCTGCTTATCAATTCAACAAAAAAATCAAAATCCTAAGAAATTAAGAGCAAAAAACTGTCAATTTTATTTAAAAAAAAGTTTCTCTTGGGAAATCATCCGAAACACAACAAAAAATTTGATAAACGTCAATATTTCCGCGGTTTTCAAAATTGTTGCTCAAGCCTAAGCCACCCGTGAGAATCCTAGATAATCCCAATCAGTAATCAATTTCAAAATTTTCACAAGGGAATTTGAATTTCCAGAACTGCCTGCCAATAATAATTTCGGTCACATCATTCATAATCATTTCTCTTACCAGATCACACAATTTCGCGGTGGTATGGAAGGAAAACATGATCAACCGATTGATTTCGGAGTTTGTGGGAAAACTCAAATTAAAAAAACGGGTTACGATGTATTTTCTGGCCTGGGCTGGATGTGACAAGACAAGAAGATTCGTCCCAACAGAAACGAACGGGTTAAAAGTATAATGCTGCAAGTGCAAGGCAAGTTCATGTGGTTAGCTTAGCTAGGTACGAGCAATAGCAGTGCAATGCAGGCACTTTACCATTAAAAAAACATAATAGTCCTTGTAAGAAAGTCATGCACGCCTGTCGTTTTTTATTAATATTTCCATCCAAAGCAAAGTAAAGCAAAAAGGAAAGGAGACTCATGTAATGCACAGTACAGGGTTAAAATGCATGTTCCAATATACACAAGAATCATAATGGTTGGGCCTTAAGGCACATCGTGATAACTAAGGAAAGCTATGCATATGGCCGAAGGGCCACAGGTCTCTCTACTGATTGCACATATCTCACTCCGTTGTTCGCTACGTCCTGGACCAAAATGATCAGACACAACAATTCATGCATCACATTACACAGGGCAAGAATCTTCTATCTAAACCCTGGCCGAGTCGTGAATCCCTTCAAGATCATATATAATATGCAACAAAAGTTAACAAAGGATTTTCCTCAGTCGAAGTGTTATATGTTGGTCGTGTGTGTGATTACCACCAACTAAAATTTATTTAATCACTGCTTGCGCAGTGCTTGCAATGGATTTAATTCGTTTTGTTCTATCTACTATGTGTATCTATTTCATAGCCGATGATGCATTTGCATTGAAGAATAAAGAAGATCAAAAAGGCGTGACTAAATGTTGCCAATGTCACAGATGACAGGTTCAGCTGTGATTCTGCAAATCTTGTGCCTATGCTATGCATGTGAGGTTTAAATATTAAATTTGTACAATTTATGACCTCTTGCCCTGAGGGTGCTAGTTTGAGAATTGAAAGTCATGCATGATCCATTAGCATTAGCAGCATTAGGATGAGTAAAGCGATGATATGCATGCGTTAAGCTCAGCTCTACTCGACATTGTTGGCCGGCGTTGGCAATGGCAATAAAAAGATTTTTGTATTTTGTGCACCTCGAACGTTTGCTAAATTAAATTTAACGAGGGAGCCAACTACTAATTGTCGCACCTTGAAAATGACAATTCGAAATGAAATATTAAAATCCTTGCACGAAACGAGACTGCTGCTATCACATTTTGATTTTGCACGAATTTTTTTAACTGCATAAGGCCATCACCGTGTGAATTCGTGCGTAACGTAATTTCCTTCTAATTTCTCAAAAATTCTCCATAAATTTTTCGCTCTTCTCTTTATATTCTCACTCTATTTGACGAAGAGTACAAAATGCAATAACACAATTTATCTGTGTCACTCTAAAATTTGATAAGCAAGCATGCGAATAAAATAGACAACAGAGTCAAGATCCTGAAGTCATTTGTACAAGCAATTAAAAGTTCATTCCGCGTCCTCAAGACCTTGGAAAATAACAGGATGTAGAATTAGACTATATCAGTAATCAGTCCAACTTAATTTAAACTATGACTCTGATTCTATTTCATATAACTCCAATAACTCGTAGTATTATTAATTGAAGCACAAAGATGAGTATAAAAAGTAGTGTAATAATTTCTCAGACAACATTGATTTTTATAGCCTAGCCTAACCTTATGTCTCAGCTCAGCAGAGTAATTAGTGCTTAGCTCAGCCGTTTTCAACACCTACGACTAAAAACAATGAGGATTTCTTCAGTTTTATCTGTGACTTGGTTGTAATATATTTTTAGTTGTTATTGTTATTATCATCACCTTCGCGCCTCGTCTTGTTGTTCAAGAGTAAGAAAACTAGGAAGCAAGGCAGTTCCGTAAAGGTAAAGTACAAAAGTCCAACTCTGCTTTGACTTTAACCTTTTAACTGAGTCTGGCTAGGCTAATCCTACAGATTTTTTCTGTTAATTGTTGCATGTACTTGTACTCTACTCCAGTGCACTGAGTGAGCACGGAAAACAATTAGACAGACAGGGTAGAATTATGTCAAAAATTAAGAAAGGAAATGAGACAGGTTAAGTTCAAGACAAAAGGTTACGTAATACTATGTTAGATGAGATACCAGTAATGAACTTACATGCATGAGTAAATCCTAAATCATATGGTAAATCTTTAAATCTCACGCCACGCAATATAATACAATGGCTAATAAAATCGAGATATTTGCAAAGGAATATACATCTGAAATTAGTTTCAAAATTGACACAAAGATATTTTTCCCTAAAACTCAATAATTTAGCACTGAAGTTTTCAACCAATTGCACCAAATAGCTAATTTTACTAAAAATATATAAAAATCTTTAAATCTGACGCCACGTAATGTAATAAAAACGAAGTATTTGCAAATTTTCAGAGATTCTGGTTCAATTAGGTAAAAAATCGACAAAACGTTAAATCTAGCCAAAATCAATAAGTTTTCACGAAATAGCTAAAATTTTACAATCTTACTACAAAAAATATATAATTCTTTGCTTACCTTCACAAGTGAATTGTCCATAGTGCTTTCCACTGGACTTATCTCCACAAACGACACATTCGATATTTTCCGCCTTGACAGAAGCTGAATTTGGTGAAGCAGCAGACGAGGCTGAGGAAGTTGGTTGCGGCGGTTGTGTCGTCGTCGTTCCCTGTAGATTTCCTGGACCAATGGACATCCCATTCCCCACAGTCGTCCCATTTCCATTGAGTCCTCCATGAGAATCATGCCCGCCGCCGCCGCCAACGTGGGAGTGATGATTATCTGGTGGACTATGACTGTGACTATGATGGCTGGAAAGAGTGACATGGTCTCTCCAACCGCCAGACCCTGGTTGCATGGCTACCAATGCCATTGCTTCAGGACTGAGGAGGACCCCAGCGTTGGGTAACAGGGTTCCACTTGGGACCAACAGTTTGTCAGCTGGAGTTTGTCGGGTCGGCGGCGCTGGACTGCGCGACGACCCGAACAGCAATTGTTTAGAAGTGTGGTGATGATGATTTTGAAGTTGTTGTTGCTGGGAATTGTAGTGGTGGTGGTGGACAGGGACAGGTGACCAAGGTGGTAGTCCGTTGCCGTTAAAAGTTAAAGATGATAATGAGGACAACGTCGGTGGCTCCGGTTTGATGGGGATGGGTGTCCGGACGTTCACAGTGTTATGACCCAGAGTGAGACTGGATGGATTAACAGCTGATTTAATTAATTTGTAGTGTCAAAATCAAAGTTCACTCTCATGGAATTGTTTTTCCGTCTAGACTCCAATTGTCACGTCCGCCTGAACTAGACAAGACAGGAAATGCAATTCTGGGGTTTTAAGTCAAGTCTGGATGAACTCACAGCAAGCAGCAATTAAAAAATGCAACGCACAAGGAACTCAAGTCAAGTTAAATTCCCCCAACATCTCGAATCCACGTGTACGAGAAATTTTTTTATCACTTGCACAACGAAATGAACGACTGGAAGTTTTATGAGCCCGACGTCAATCTCGTCAGAATATTGTCTAGTGTAATAAAATAAATCGCAACGCAAGCAGATTCTTAAAACGTGGGACAAAAACTCGAGAACGTAATGTTGAAATCAAAACCCAATTCAAACTATTCAAGTCGAATTGATGATTCTTGGTGTTGAACTTGAATTGGAGTCCAAAAAACTGTAATTGTCACAAAATGTCAAATTCAAAATTTCCAAATCTCAGCACTGGTTCGATTTCTTCTGCAACTGCTACTTGAAATTTTTTACTTCTGTTCAAGTCAAAGTCAAGCTTTTAATTTCTCTTCTCGCTTTTGCTTTTTCGCTGATTGTCCAATTTTCAAAACTTCTTGTAAATTAATCCAAATGAATTAATTACAATAACACAACTTGACTTGTCTTGTCTGTCGGCAAATTTTTGTGTGTGAAAACAAATGAGAGTGGCAGTCGCTGCAGGCAGGTCGATGAGACTCTGACCCTTGAGGTCACCCTTTTGAACTTGAGGGCATGGGGCAATGTGAGTTCAGGACTGATGAGGTCACGGTCACTCCCGGAAGTACAACAGGGTCAATTGCAACAACAGCTGACGATGCAAAATGCTTATATGTGTCCCACAAGTCAGAATTAATGAA
>WJEZ01002978.1:0-11903 GCA_009869925.1 Thalassaphorura encarpata
CCATTTCGATTCTTTCTTGTTTGAAAATGGATTCCACCTTCTGCTTTTCAAGGAAATTGCATTAAAGTAGCTAGCTAAATCCTATCCTAGCGTTTGCAGTGTGAATTTGTTTTGCTTCTTTCTACCTGTAACTACAACTTTACATCCGGTGCTGCTGCTGGATTTTTTTATCTCATAACGCCCACTGGACTTTTTTCTTGTGATAAATTGTGCATACAAATGCTCAAGCGGAAGTAATTCGAAAATTAGGTCATTTTGTACATGCACTCTTTGAATTCACGTTATGTATAATATTTTTTAATTAGATTTCTTATTTTTTAGCTGTATCCCCAGCTGACTACTCTTGGTTGTCATTTGCTCTTTCGGTTGCAATCGGCGGAACTGCTGTCTTCCTGTGCGTGGGCTCAATTGTGATAGTCCGAGCGCTACATTTCCGCTCCCGCCAACTCAAGCAACGGGATTCCAAAAAGCGTCAAGATGATTCGACGAATAGTCGAAAGAATTCAGGAGGGAATTTGCACCCTCATGAAGGACAATTGGAATTGAAGGATGGGATCTCAGTCGATGACAAAGACCCTGACATCATCCCATCAAATGTTGGTGAGTATACTTTCCAGCTTTTCCTTCGAAAATATACCTAGAGAAAGGATGGATAGCAATTCCCTTCTTTGTGTTTATTTAATACAACTCGACTCTACCCTGAGTCACGGCCTAGGTGACTGGGCAAAGCTTCTCTCTCGATGAAGTTTCACTTCCGCTCCATTTTCTCCTCAGTGCTTTCCCTTGTTGACTTTAAAGACTTTACTAACTCATGAGTGAAAGCCCCGGGACTTGGAGTGCGACACTGCACTGTCTCCATCCCTCTGATCTGATATCCAGCCAGCCTAGTTCAATGTGATGTGAAAGTTGTCCTCTAATATCAAAATCGTCGATGCATTTATTGTTTCAGGTGGATCCGAACATTCAGCGACCATTTCCTCTGGAGTTGGGATTCCTATGACAAATAGTATGAGTGCAGATGGCCGTTCCTCCAGGTTAAGTTCCGGTATAGTCAACGCTTGCTGCCTTCCGCCCAATGTAAGCGTATTTTTGGATTCTTTCCTATATTTCTTACTTTAAGGATTTATACAAGTTGACCATGTCTTATCGTGTTCGTCCAAGATTTGATTAAGAAACTTTTCTGAGTGTATGCAAAAATTATAGCTGTCAGGTATATTGGTTTTGATAACACGGCAAAATTTCACCTTGAATTTCTTTAGTTAGTTGCAAGGGCAAGGAGTTCCAGGTTTCGACATCATATAGCGTCGCTATAGCTAATAATACTCAGGGCACTATCGAAAGTTGATTTCCTGGGACACATGAGATTGTGAAAATATGAGGAGAGAGCAATAAGTCAAGTCAAGTCAAAGTCATAATATGCAGTGTTGTTGCTTGCTCCTACTCACTTACGTAGTGAATGTTGTGCATGTGCATGTTTAGTAAAAGTTCTTGTTTCCTGAGCAGAGTAGGAACATGTAAATGCCTATCAGGCACACTTGTAGAGCGCCAACCCATTAAATATCCCGTCTAAGTTAGAACTTGTGTAGCTGTGGAGATAAGTAAAGCAATATGTTAATGACATGAGTTGGCAGGCAGGCAGACAGGAGGGAAAGGCGAGAAAAATGCATGCATGCATTGCAAACTGCAACGTCAAGGAAGAAATCGAAGCCTAGTAATTTTCGAGATTGGTTTTCCCCTCCCTCTCACCAAATATTTTTTTATGATGGATGAAACAAAACGGAAGTTGTGTGTGCCAGACGCTAATTTAGCATCTGATTGATGTGTTGAAAGTCCCTTGAAAGTGTTATCCGACGCCCCGCATGTTTAAAGTCTATTACACTTTTAGTATGCACGTAACGTATTTCCCTTAAGCTCTTTCAATTTGAAATCTTAAACAGTGCAAATATTTAAATCTGGATTTAATTTTTTTGTTTATATGCATTTAGCTCGCCTACCCACCAGACCATCATCCCCATCATCATCAACGGCATCATCAGCAAAATCAATTTTTTAGTGATGAAGACGTTTGTACATTTCATCCAGGCTACCGTCTAGGTCCCCCAATAGAGTCCTCCATGAATGAGCTTGAAGCTTACAATTCTCTCCGTCATTCTACTGACCCATACTTTGATACAAAGCTAATGAAGCAAAAATTACTATCAACCCATGTTCCTGAGAGTTGTGTTTGATTGGAACAAAACTATAAGGAGGATTTTCAGTATTATTGACTGATGTGGATATCTGGAAACCAAACCAGATTGTTGCGTATTCAGTGGTGGTGGCTGTAAGGATTACGTGTGTTTATGAATTGTGCAAATGCTAAAAGCGATACATAAGGATGAATTAAAGGGTTTTACAATTAAGCAACGAATCCCAAATTTGTTCCTTGAAATACCTTGATTTTAAAAAAATTAAACGTTGACATCTCCTATTACCGTCTTCATTTGCTGACCCAAGGGCAGTGCTAAAAAATAATAACTTGGAACATGAGTGTTTCGTTCTGGTCCAATAATGGCAATGGCTATATTTTGAGTGGAGTCATTTCTTACAACGAGTTAAACTTATGAATGTACATTCATGTAAATGTTTGTAATGTGTGCTCTGTATACTTTGACCGTGTACGTAAATAGTATTGTTGTGACGCCAAAAAATTAAAATAATCCATGTCTGGACAATCATCACTACTCATGATCATTGTTGAAAAATAAAAGTTTACAATTTAATTCGGTTGTTCATTTCTATGTTATATTGTTGCATGTAAATTAAACATATGAGTAGAATACCTCTTGGTTGGAAAATTATACTGTAGACTGGATATATATATATATATATATTATATGTATTCTCATATAATCTACGTCTGAAAATTGGGCCCAAGTTATTACCTTACAGCTGTGGCGACATTACCACTGACCCGAAATTTAATCTAGAGCCAAGGGAAGGGGTAAGTTTGAGCGTGAGAAGTAAGCAAAGCAATGACAATTTCCTTGAATTGTATCTTGTAAAGTTTGGACTTTGAGCATCCTTGTAAAATATGAAATGTGAGGAGATAAATTCTAACGGCTAATCGCCTCGTGTACTGACAAGGATCGGAATAGGTTGTCGTCCGGGACCCTTCCTATAATGACTGTGTAGAGATAAGACGACGAGGTCTGGGAGGGAGGGTCTCATCAGAATCAGATGCACATCTCACTTATGCAAATGAAGCCCAGTTTGAGTCAGCAAAGTGAATTACCCGGACAAAGACACCGTGTCACGTTGGGGGGCTTCAAGAGAAAGTCAAACAAACTTCTCACTCAATGCCTCCTCCTCTATTAAGACGACGACGACGACGACGACGGGTGAAAAGTTTCTCTTTCCAAAGGTCTAAACTTTCATCAGCCAAGGCAAGGCAAGCCAAGGGTTTTCTTACTTTCATCACCGGACGGACGACGACATGACACAAAGACAGGAGATTTCTAGCCTCAACATAGTCCTTAACTCGTCTAGTCTAGTCTACCCCGTGTCAAGGAAATTAAATAGAGCGTTAACTTATGTCCATCCTGTCCAACTCACCTCCAAAGTTTCTGCATATATTGAGTTTCAAATCCACGCTACGCTCTGGATTTTAGCAGATTGAGTCAAGGGACTTTGCACTGTGCAATGCAATGGGTGACTGACTGACTGACTCAGTTTCCGGCTTAGTTTTCAAACACAACTCAACTTTTCCTTTTCGTGGAATCGTCAGAGTTCCAGCCCTTTGCTCCGCTCCAGATGAGTACTCGTCCATCCAAGTGAAGGCTGGAACAAAGATGGTTTTCATAATTAAAGTGAAACAAAGTGTGGTTTCATTTAGTAAATAAACCATAGAATCCTGATGACATGGAATAGAATAGTCATCGCGCCTGCTATATGCTGGAGCCATCTGGGGAAAAAGTAAACTTTGACCCATAATACACTTTGTGACAAAGTTGTGAGTGGGTGAAAGAAGGCAAAGCATTATGCATGGTTTAACAACCATACTTTCCATCTAATCCCAAGAGAGACTTTGTGAAAATTACCCTGATTTCAATATTTGCAAAACTTTTCACTACATTTATTGTGTGTTGGCATTAACCCGGTTCAATGCTAAAATAGAATTGCCACTGCCGTATTTTGGGAAAATAATCTTTAGGTGTAACGAACTGAATTTTAATGTAATGTATTTAATGGGGGGCGGAGAAGGATTAGGACATGGAGCGTAGCGGTTTTGGGAGAATCAGGCTCGTCACGTTCCGCTTTAACGATTGAACTCTACGACTGCAATAATTGTCCTCCTTTCACTCTCATCTCGTCTAGTCTACCCATAGAAATCTCCTGTCCCGTCGTCGTTTACTCTCTCAGAGAGTTTTATGGCCATGCTAAGATTGACTCATGAAACACACAGTTTAAGTGTTGTGTCTTGAGTGCCGAGGAATCCTTAAGGTCTAAAGCATATCTAATATACCTAGCGAAGAAAAAAAAATGAAAAATTTAGTACTAAAGTCTAAAATGTGTGTTGACTTTTTTATGGAGATTGCTTACCTGGAAAATTTTGAGACCTACTGAAATTTAAATTAGTATTAGCATTGCCATCCAGAAGAATTGTTTTAAAATTTATTGTCAAAAGCTAGATTACCCGAATCGAGTATTGTTGTAAGTTGACAACTGAAGGATATAAATTCCTTTACTAGAGTACCAAAAGGCCATAATGCATCTAATTCATCCTGTATTCAAAATAGACCCTTTCCTTTAGCTTATCCACCAACTGAGTACTTTCACTTTGGACTCTGATTTCATTTGTGATACTACCTACGCCTTTCATGCCCTTTTCTTCCTCTTAAGTTGAGAAATGAACCTGGAAAATTTTGAAAATTTTTGAAATTTAAGAGTATGAACGTTGCCGTCCAGGAGAATTCTAAAATTCATTGTAAAAGTTAGATTGCCCGAATCGGGTATTGTTGTAAGTTGACAGCTGAAAGATATAAATTCCTTTCTTAGAGTACCAAAAGGTCCTAATGCATCTAATTCATCCTGTATTCAAAATAGACCGTTGCGTCTCCTTTAGCTTATCCACCAACTTGAGTACTTTCACTTTGGACTCTGATTTCATTTGTGATACTACCTACGCCTTTCATGCCCTTTTCTTCCTCTTAAGTTGAGAAATGAATATTTGAGAGAGTGAACGTGTGTACACTAAGCAAGTTCTTAAGCAACTCAAGTTAGCAGCCTTGTCTATTCAGAATCAGTGGCAGAGCAGAGTCCTAGTTCCTTTCCTGAAGCCCATTTGTCTGGTCTTGACATATTTGGACAATGCTATTTCGCATCCCTGTCGTATCCATGCATTTCACAGCAAAGCACAGCACAGCGCAGCCTCTGTTTTTGTACTCGCGTCTCAAAGCCAAAGATTTTAACATAGCCTCAACTACACTAAGACTAGAGAGAGAAATAGAGTGAGTGACTTATTTTGAATTCAAATCGAGGGAAAAGAGAAAGGAATAACGTGCGTGTAAATGGCATGGCTTTTTGGGTGGGAAAGAATAGCAGAAGGAGAAAGAGAAAGTCGAAGAGTTTAACCTAAATGATAGTAGGGGCAATAGTAGTCATAGTTTCGTTCCTCTCAGGCCCCAAAGGCAATGTCTATTTCGACCAAAGTGGAGAGAAATGGTGCTAAAAGAAAGAAACAAAAGAAAAGTGTGAAGAAAAGGGGGAATGAGCAGTTGGCACTTAATTGTAACAAATCATAGAACCAAGGCGTTGCTTTCTGAATGTTCATCACTTTCTTTAGTCCGAGGTGCTCAACATACTCGCCAAAACCGCCTGCCCGCCCTACATTCAGAAAAATTGCCAACGGGCTTCAAGTTCTACTTGGCCTACCCTACCGGACTGGACCGGACTGGGACTTTTGCCAAGTTAGCCAAGAGAAGAAAAAGAAAAGTGAGAAAATGAATGAAGGAAATCAACGAGTCTTAAACTCACTAAACAAAATGCAGAGCAGAAGCAAAAGAAAAGTTTGCTTTCTTAAGGAGGGCAAAGGAAAGTAAAGTAGGTGGTAGTAGTAGGTATTTAGAGCAATCGAATAATTTTTTTATTTGAAAGTAGTTAATGAGTAGGAGGAAGGAAGGAAGAAAAAGAGGGTCGAACAGAGTGGAAGTTTAGGGGTCCCTTGGATATATTTCAAGATTGAGGGGAATGACGAAAAGTCCTTTCGTTTAGCAATTCAATGGACTGCGCCCCTGGGGCCGATTCGTGGCCGTTTGAGAGGAACTGCTTCCTTCTTACTTTCTTCTTGGGCTTCGGCGGCAGACTCGTTAAACCTGTGCTTGTACAACTACTATTGCTGCTACAACTACTACTTTTACCAGTCGACCGTTACCTTCTATTGTCTTCTTGTAGAGTAGTGTATGGAGGATGGAGCCAGTCAACCTAAACGAAACAGATCGGATTGGACCGGACCCATCCTCGTACTAACGTAACGTCTGACAAACTATATTTCTCCAAAAAGAAAATTTACAAAAAAAAAAGTTTCCTTCAAGGCAAAGGCTTCCTTCACAACTATTACTTTCTTCAAGTGAGTTTTATGTACATCCGTTAGCAAAAAGGTATCTTCAAACAATTTACCTTTTTCGTTTGAAGAAAAAGTCTCATTTTTTTGGTGGACTGCACTTGATTGATTTTGACCAAATCTACTATCAACACAAAAACGGAAGGCAAAGTTCAGACGTACTGGTTGCTGACATTTAACTTCCTTTTCTAAAAATATCAGTTCCAGATTCTGTTCATATCCTTTTCTCAACTTTTTGATGGGTTGCCTTCCTTTCGATTTTGCTTTTATGATCGATATATACCTTAAGAAGTTTCGATTTATTCCGATAATACATTTACACGCATAACACGCAGGAAAGCTATCAACACAAAATCATGTGCAGTTGTATTTTTATTAAAAATCAACATGACGTCTTCTAGTTATAGTCATTCTTTGAAGTGGAAACAAAATATGTAATTGAACACACAAAGGTATTAAAGTCAAAACATACGAATCAAAGTGACTCTTAACATTGACAGCAGCCCTAGAGTGTGAATGACACATGTTGTATATTTTGTGGCTGAGTTTTTTCTGATACATGAAATTATTTTCGCACTATGAAATCTCTGATTTTGCTATTTATAGTTTCTTCAGCATCTAAAAAAATAGAAGAAACCTAACATTGAATTCCATTTTGCTGTAAACAAAATCACGTTTCGTTAAATTAAGTGAATAAATTAAGCTTAACTTAGCATGTGAAAAATCTAATTTTAAGCCAAAAAATTGAAGTTTGATCTTAAATTGATATGATTAATATTTGTCCAAATCTAATATTGCTAAACCAGTTCGTTCATCGAGCCCAGCCATCCAGCCTTATGAATGAGAATCCCCAAGTCTGTAGGAATTAGGATTGTAAGATTTGATCCACAACTTGCTGACGGTTCCTTCTTCACTTTTGGTCTCTTGGAAAGAAGGAAAGAGGAAGGTAAACTTGTATTTGATGATAAGATGGAGAAAGTATGTTGAAAGTGGGGAGAGAAAGTCTTCAACTTGAGACTTTTTCAATACATTCGACTTTTACACGGGTTGTTCCTCATCCTAGCCTTGGTCCTAGTCCGTCTATGCAATGTTATGGTTCTGGGCTTTTCCCGTAGACACGCTCCAACTCTTTCACGGTGTTCCAGCTCTAAGATCTAGCTTCTGTTCCTTGACTTAGACTTCACAGCTATTCTCTTTTCTTCGTATTTTGTGTAGAAAGAAGTTCAAGCGTAATTTCAGGCGTCGGTTCACACATACGACTTCATATATATTTTTTCTCTATCTTTGACTGACTACGCGGGAGGAGTGATGTACTCCTAGAAAAGAAATTGACACTCGAAAAAAGGAAGGGAATTGAAAAAAAAGGAAAGGAAAAGAGAAAAAGAGACGAAGAAGAGACTTTGCTCTGCTCCTGCTGAAGCCTCAAACCATCAAATTCAACTTATACAATCTTTTTTTATTTTCTTCCTGAAAACTCCTGTTTGCGACAAATGTTCCTGGTTGGCTAGCATAGCCAACATAGCCTGGGTTATTCTGGGATTGTGCCTACTAAAATGTACGAATGGGGTCGTGGGAATAAGACTCAAGGCAAATTTGAGTTGAGGAGCTCAAGAAAAACGAATTTGAGGTTGGATTTGTTCACCCTATCCATCCATCTATCTATCACTTTGAACTTTCACTCAAGGCATTCATATGTACATCATGTTTTTCTTTGTTTCAGAATATTGAGCAACATTGTGAATTTTTTATTGGTAGTACATTGTGTTGTGATTAAGTATTTCAACAAGGCTTTTCTCATTGATAACTCTATTCACCCAGTTTGAAGCTAATGTTGCTACCTTGAGGCGTTGATAAAATTGGATGACCTTATTTCCATGCTATGATTTATCCCATCTCATCTCCAACTTGACCTACTAACACACACTTCACAGTTTTTTTAAATTGGCCTAGGAAATACACACAGCGCAGTTTACTCATCTTCCGCTATCCTTTCATCTTGTAATGCCGGAGCAAGGACTGATTTACGCACAAGAATTGTATCGTTTCTGGTTGAAAGAACAAAGTGAATAAAATTGCAGTCAGACGTCATCTGTTCAAAAATCTAATTTATTCTGTCTGTGTTTCTTAACAACGTAGCCATTAACAAATCTGGACGATAGGACAAACCCATGTTTTTTTCGCTGTAGATCAGGAGACGTATCGTAAGGCAAGTCATTCCGATTTTATTACCGCCAATAATGTGAATAATCTCCGCTTCAAAATTTAAAAGAATTGGATTTTCCCTCAAATTTATAATAGACAAAAATATACATTTCTAGGGCAAGATATTAATAAAACACTCCAATCTTGCAAATACAGACAAGTCAATGATCTTTGTTGTCTGAAAATCATTCCACTATATTTCTACAAGTATTGGTCACAAGTTAACCTATGCATGTAGCAAGGTTTCAAGTCAATAATTTGAAAACTGCTCATTTCAAAGCCTAGAAATATGAACAGAAGGATAAACGGAAGTTCTAGCAGCGTAATCTTTAGCCACCATGAATTAAAACCTTGAATGGAAGAAAGTGTCATTTCTCTTGAGCAATTTCTAAAGTAGGAGGTTGTTTCATTAAAAGATAAAACGGAGCCGGTAGGTTCGACATCTTTGATGAGATTAAAATGAAAGCCTTTCCACTCATAATGGATCCAAGGAGGAAGAACTTTTTTTTTTATTCCTTTTTATGAATATTCAGTCGGGTGAAATGATATACCCAAGTCTTCCTTTGGGTGAATGTTTTGGCTGACGCGACTCCTTTCTCTTCCGTCGTTCATCTTATTTCCCGGATCTTCTAAATCTAACTTGGTTGACTGCGGCGGAGAAGATGAACGTATTTGATTTCTCACTTTCTCCTAGTCCTGATCTTGTTCCTTCTTATTCTCCAAGGGCTGGGTCATAATATTGAAAGAAATTCCTAGCCAAGCCAAGCCAAGCCTTTCTTTTCCTTTCTTCACTTTTCTTGTTGCATCATCAGGTTGATGAGAGGGAATTAGATAAAAGATCACTTGGCTTGACTCCTCCCTGTGCTATCCCCCCTGACATTCTTCATTCAATCACTCACTTTCTCCCCTTGATTTCCCTAAGTGCTCAATAACAATCTTTAGCCTAGCCTAGCTTCACTCTCAAGCAAAAGGAGCATGAGGAAGGCCCTAATCTAATTTCTTCATCTTCTTCAACTACTTCAACCTGTTCACAATCTTGTCAGTCAAAGTGATCCGATCTGAAGCAATAATAAAGCAAAGCAGAAGGAAACACTCCTCTTCACGCCTTGCCTTCCCTTTCTTTTGCACATGCTAAACTTTTATTGTTTTTTAAGTACCTTTACACTTGAGACGAAATTAAAACTCAGGGAAAACTCATTTGACTCTAGGCTGAAAGAATGATAATCCTTTCTTAATTAAAGATGTAAGTCTGGGTATTAAATCTCATTATTCTGATGCGTTCAATTAGAACGATTTATAAAATTATGATTGTTGCAGCTTGTAAATTTAGTTTGGCATTTATTACATTTTTTATGCTTTTAAAACTGAGTCAGAGCCACACAATTACCCCCGACTGAGAAACCATACATTTTGCTTTCTCTCGAGTGGAAAATACCACAGCAGAGCTCCGTCGTCAAATCACAATAAATACAAAGACTTCCTTCTGTGGGGATTTAATCCTATGTAATACTCCGGAAGGCATTTCACCACACTAGACTACCCTTCTGTGCAACAATGGTTCATTTCACGGGGAAAGACCACCAAACCATGCACGTCCCGAAGGAAGAAGGAATTGCAAATCCCTTCCTGCCGAATACACACATTCAAGGAAGAAGCTCTGTCTTCCTTTGTTATTAAATAACTCGGAGATGATGTGTTATTCAATATGTCTGTCTACAGCTACTGCTGGAGAATGCGACTTTCTCCAGAAGAAGAAAAAGACAATGAACTTTCACCTGCTGCTGCTGCTGCTGCTTCTGGTGGTGGCTGACTTCCTTCTCCTTTCATTTAATTTATTTATTACACTTAGCAAGTCACGGCGGAATGACTCCTAGTAAATCTTTCAATGTCATTTACTGTTACTCCAAATGCTAAGGGTGAGTAATGAACTTACGACTGCTACTCTCAGCCTTACCTGCCACCTTCCTAAGTAATTAATTGTAGTGAATTACGGGCATCCTTAGGATTTCACTTTAAGAATGCATCAATAAAACCCAAGGCAAGGCAAGGCTAGGCGTTTCTATTCTTAGCATGAGGTGTGAAAATATTCCAACTAAGTTCTGAACTTGACTGGAGTACCTGTTCCGAATAAATCAAATAAAACCACGAATGGACAAAATACAGCTATAGGAATTTTAAGACGCATCAAATATTTTAGGAATCCTTCGATTTTGGTATATAGGCGAATTCCAATTCCTTCTGTGTTAAAAATTCCAATGCACTACTGGAGGAACTGGCTGGAACATGAGGAAGTATGACGGCAATGGAATCCTAAAGGTGACACGAGATTTTTTTTTATCCTTCCTCTAGTTTCCCGGGGAAAGTGCAATGCAATGCAATAATATGTTGGAATCTATGACCGTCCTAGCTAAAGTTATTGGTCTGTAGGACAGAGTTCGTAATGGAAACTTATGGTCAGCTAGGACCATGAGACTTTGTGCCTTTGGCTAGGGCATATAGGGCCAGACAGGGCCGAAAGTTGACTATTTCATCACGACACGACGAGGAAGGAAATATAATTTGAAATGTCATTTCAGGACAATGAATGGCTTTCATATTATGCGCTTGAAAAATCCTCGATGAAATAGAACCCCTACATCATCTCTCTCCCTGAATGAAAAGAAAATGATTCTTTCTCTTCCTATTCCACCGTCACACTCTGATTCTTCACAACTCAACCAATACTAATGGACGCAAAGCTAAAGCTAAGGCAGAAGCACGAGAACGAGAACCAAGTTAGAAAACCATTCAATCTTGTATCCGCCCTGGCCTTTGCCTTTGGTTAGGTTAGGAAGAGAACGAACGCCTTTTAAATCATCTGATATTTTCTAGAATGAAGAATCAATACTTGATATGTAGGATATTAGGTAAAGTAGTGCCGCCATTTGTGTAAAATAGGATTCAAGCCTTGAGTTTATTTTCAATCAAGGATTCCTGGGCAAGAGGCGTGATAATTGCAATTGTAAGATGTCAGTGGTTCTCCAGCCCATGCCCAGGCAGACATATCGTAATTCTCTTCCAGTTAGACACCGTCGTCCAATGTCCTCCATGTTCAAATAAG
>WJEZ01002980.1:0-11898 GCA_009869925.1 Thalassaphorura encarpata
CCAGGTGCTATTGTTCCATTTTACGCAATGATATTTGGGGAATTCCTTGGGTTATTATCGGATACTGACCCAGATGATGTTCAAAACGGAGCAAATAAATATGCGATTCTTTTTTGTGTCATTGGACTTGTGGCCGGAGTCGCTCAATTCATTCAGATGTTTGCATTAACATTCTCAGGGGAAGCACTCACACTTCGAGTTAGAAAATTAACCTTTGCTGCTATATTGAAACAAGAGCCAGGATGGTTTGATGACCCGTCTCGAAGTATTGGCTCACTCACTGCAAGACTCTCTGGAGATGCAGCTAGTATAAATGGGGTAGGTTAAATAGTTTATGGTTAAACGATGTAAATTTTTAATTTTTTTGTATGATTTTACTTCAGGCTACTGGAAACAGAATTGGAAGTGTGATTCAAGCTATTTCTACGATTGTTTTTGCAATTTCATTGTCAATGTATTATTTACCTAAATTGGCAGGTTCGTGTAAAATTCATATCTTAATTTTCTTTATTTTTTACAATAATTTTGGTTATCATGTATTTGGCTTCATTTATTTCCAGCTGTGGCAATGTCTTTTGGATTCGTCGTTGTTTTTGCAACTTATTTTGAAGGAAAGTTAATGACTGGTCAGAATATTGGAGAGAAAAAGGGAATCGAAGAAGTTTCCAAAGTAGCTGTAGAGTCCGTGAGCAATATTCGAACCGTTGCAGCTTTAGGAAAGGAAAAATCTTTTGTGAATGTGTATCGTACTGGGATGGAAAAACCACACAGGTAAAAATGCTTAAAAATTACAAAATTAACCCTTGTCCTCATTTGCTTTTCAACTTGAATTTTAGACTCAACATAAAAATGGCACATTTAAGAGGTTTCATTTTCGGCATCGCACAATCAATGCCTCTTTTTGCTTATGCTGTCGTCATGTGGTATGGTGCCTACCTCATTGTTAATGAACCTGACCCCGAAGAGCCTGAAAAAGTGTACAAGAACGTTTTCAAGTAAGCAATAATTTCAATAGAATAGAAATTTAAAGCACGTCATATATTGTAACGATTTTGTGTGACCTTAACCTTAAAGGGTGGCAGAATCTCTAATTTTTGGAACAATGATGGTTGGACAAGCCATGGCTTTCGCACCAAATTACAATAAAGGTATGCCTCTATATACATTCCGTTGATCTGTGTAGTGTATCTTTTATAAATATTTTTATATCTTTTTATATTTTAGCGAAAGTGTCCGGTGCCAGAATTCTCCGATTGCTCGACAGGAAACCTTTGATTGACAATTCTCCTACTGTGGGACACCAAATTGTAAGTTAGTTTTTGCTTTTACAAAAATTTGATTCTAATATTAATTTTTCATTTATCAGAGAAATGTTGAAGGTCGGGTTGACTTTGAAAAAGTAGAATTCTCTTATCCAACAAGGCCTTCTGCAAAAATTCTCAAATGTCTAACTCTAGCCGTAGAAGCTGGGAAGAAAGTAGCTATTGTTGGACCTTCAGGGTCCGGGAAATCAACTTGTATTCAGTTGATTCTACGATTTTATGACCCAAGGACTGGACAAGTGGTAAATTTTTAATAACTGGAATTTTATTTGGAAAGCGTCGGAAAGAAAGAACCATTATTTTTTGTCAAACAGAAATTAGACAATGTCAATATTGCCACTTTGAACGTAGAGGCTCTGCGTCACCAACTCGCCATTGTGGCCCAAGAACCTGCACTATTTGACAGAACACTTGGACAAAATATAAGTTATGGGGATAATTCCCGAGATGTGAGCATGGACGAAGTGATCAAAGCAGCAAAAATGGCAAATATTCACACATTCATCACGTCTTTGCCAGCGGTGAGCACAAATCTCAGAAATTATTGTCAGTTCAGTTTTTATAATTGCTTTTTTATAGGGCTATGAAACTCGTGTGGGAGAAATGGGTACTCAGGTAAATTTTTTAACTTCGGATAATATTAATAAGATTGCATGCTAAAATGTGTAATTTAATTCATAGCTGTCTGGTGGTCAAAAACAGCGAGTTGCAATTGCCAGAGCCTTAGTTCGAAATCCGAAGGTTCTTTTGTTGGAATGGACAAAATATAAGTTATGGGGATAATTCCCGAGATGTGAGCATGGATGAAGTGATCAAAGCAGCAAAAATGGCAAATATTCATACATTCATCACGTCTTTGCCAGCGGTGAGTACAAATCTCAAAAAATATTGTCAGTTCAGTTTTTATAATTGCTTTTTTATAGGGCTATGAAACTCGTGTGGGAGAAATGGGTACTCAGGTAAATTTTCTAACTTCGGATAATATTAATATGATTACATGCTAAAATGTGTAATTTAATTCTCATAGCTGTCTGGTGGGCAAAAGCAGCGAGTTGCAATTGCCAGAGCCTTAGTTCGAAATCCGAAGGTTCTTTTGTTGGATGAAGCTACGAGCGCTTTAGACATGGAATCTGAAAAAGTCGTACAAGAAGCCCTTGAGGTTGCTGCAGATGGACGTACGTCCATAACTATCGCACATCGACTCTCCAGTATTCAAAATTCAGATTGTATTATGGTCATTAATAATGGAGAGTTGGCAGAATCTGGTAAGATTAGATCAGACAAATCTGCAAGTGCTCGACAATCTAATCTGATTTTTTATTTTCATTTAGGAACTCATGACGAACTTTTGAAAGAGCGTGGAATTTATCATCGATTATGGAACATGCAAGGAGGTCAACAATCCACAAGTAACAAAAATACTGAGCAAAATTCCTAAATGCCCATGCCCATGGCTGGATTAAAATTATTATTCCTCATCAAAGTACCTAACAACGATTTGACGATACTCTTAGAATTCAGATTTTTATGTCTGAAGAGTGATATACTGATTAAATTTATTTCTTACGATTTGTCTATTAACTTGTATTTTGTTAGCGCTGCTCTTTAACTTTGTTATTTTTTACTTCTTGCCTCATTCTCTATTCAATAAAATAGTTCTGTTCTTAATCATTTTGCATTTTTTCTCGCAAATTACTGAATTCTGAACACGAGCAATATATTATGAGTAAAATTTTATTTTCAAAAACTTCACATGAGACCTCTTATCGTTGAATTGAATAATAAAGCTAAAAAGAGACAATTTACCATTCATCTCATCTAAAATTTACTTAATTAAGGTTAAGGGGTCACAATTAGTTGCACCACCGAGTCCATTAGGAATAAAAGAAGTATTCAAGTACAATTTCATCAAGATCCATCCAAAGACCCTTGCCTGCCTTACATCTGCCTATGATAATTTAAATACTTTTTAAGTGCAGGTGCAACTGGGAGAAGTTCAATTTTTTCCTGCATTTCAATCGTGAAAGGATGAACCCTTGGCCTGGGGTTAGCTACTTCTGAATCTGATTCCATTTCCCTAGGATGATCACTCGATTCATCATCATCCTCTTTTAGGTTTAGGCTTCTCTTGGCTCGCACGTTCGTCAAAGAAATTCCCAAATTCGATGGTATTTCGTCGGTCATTTCATCAGTCTCTCCTGCCATATTTTCGGTTTGATTTTCAATTATTGTTGCATCTGCACTTGCGCTTGGACCTTCAGCTGCTGCTGCTCCAGAAATTTCTTCCATTTCAGTCGAATCAACTTTCTTTTCCGGCTCAGCAGCCTCAGGCTCAACCTCAGCCATGCAAGTGTCAAGATCCTCATCAGAATCACTGCTCGTCGTAGAAGTCGTCGTTGTCGTACTACTTGAAGAACTATCATTTGAACTCCAAACACATTCATGGTCCAAATCATCTTCACCTTCACCCATGCCTTCTGGTCCATTTGGCAGTTGCTCAACAGAATTTTCATTTTCTTGTGGTTCTTTCAAGGCTTCTTCGACTTCCAACAAAAGTTGGTTAGCTCTTTGAGCTTGGGCAGCAAGCAAAGCTTTTCTTTCCATTTGACGATTTCTAATAAAATCTCGAATTCGTCCAAGTATCATCGTTTGACGTGAGCTGCAGTCAGGAACTCCATTGCTAGTAATATTGCCTTGGTCACCGGCCACTGGTTCATCTCCTCCTACGGCTCCAATTGGTGCAGAATCCATATTTTCGACATTTGTAGTCGAATTAACAGGTTCAGGTTTAGGCTGCTCAGACGTAGGTCCATTTTGAGATTTTGACGAATCATTTTGATTCCTAGAATTATTTTCACTCCGTCTTCCACGGGTTCTACTTCTGACGCGATGATTGTCATCTTCAGAGGAATCTTGGCTGCTCGTGGAGCAAGTATAGGCAATTATGCCATTTATATTAGGCCCTTCAGCATTTGCACTCCTAAGAAATATTTTCATTAATTAATCAAATTTTATTTTACTAGATTTACTTGTCAGTTACCTGTTTCGACGATTCTGAACCAAAAGCAGTCGATTTGTCCGACGACGATCGTTCCGTCTTTTTCTTCGTTTCTTCCTTCCTTCTTCCGCGACCTCAGTTCCGTTGATCGTGACATTGCTAAATTTTCCAGTCAGAGATTGGCGCAATATCCCCCGAATTTCAGCCCGACAGAGTTCAGCAAGTTGTGGCGGATTAAAATCGGCTGTTAAATTGTCAAATTTTTAAATTAATAAGTTTTATTATTCAAGATTCCTCCATAAATCTATTCAAGTCACTTACGAAGTGCAACGGTTTTCTTCCCAGCATTTTTACTAGGCACCAGAGTAGTGAAAGAAACTGGGAGTAAATTTTTCATTTCCACACGTGATTCAGAAACTCGAGTCATTTTCACTAGGCTATCATTTATCGGGACAATGCAAACTCCACCGAGCTATTATGATAAAGATGCAAAATTAATTCATAATAAAATCATAATAGTTTCCTATATTAAATTTTGTTTACCTTGAGCAAATCAATGATCATTTCCAGCTCACTCGTCTCACATGCAGCTCCACAATAAATTCGATCATAGCGTCGAGGTGAAGACAAAGTATCAAAACAATTTCCAACAACAAATCGTGGTTCACAAAAGTCAAAAATATCCACAGCAGATGAGGATTTAAGGAAGACTTGTAACCTTTCTCTGGAAAATATAAAAATGTAAAAATTAGAACCTAATATCAGATCGGAACGTGATGTGATGAGATATACCTGGCATATTCAACCACATCCTCATGTAATTCAATCCCATGATTGCTGCCATGATGCCCAATAATGAGTCCTGCCATTGTCGATAAATATCCAGTCCCTGAACCAATATTAAGGAAACTCATTCCAGATGTTAGCTGAAGATTTTCCATGACTTCAGAATAAATACAAGGGGCAGAAATATGTAAATTTCCATCTCTCCATGCCATGTCCTTGTAAGCATTTTGTTTATTTGTGTAGTAAAAGGCTCTATCAACTGCTCGGAAAACTTTTTCTACAAGGGGTGTCTAAAAAATCCACAAATATCAATGTCAATTATTTGTAAAGAAGAGTTACGATCGCAGCTGTTGTAGAATTAATAAGACTAAGGTCAAAAATCGATCTCAGTCTCACCGTGATATAATCAGCCCCCTTGAGATTGTCAATCAGGTCATCATTGCTTTCTCCAGAACTCACAGCTCCTCCCATCATTCGATAATTAGTTTACCTCAAAATCTTAAGCAAAATCAGCCAGCCAGTTTAGTTGCAGTTGCTATTTATCACAATTGAATCAGAAAATCTCGGATTGCGTAGTTTTGGAATGCTACAACATAAAAATAAGCCATGTCAAATCCTACTGCGTAAATCAAAAAAATTCAATTTCACTTGTATTTTCTTGTCTTGTAATGAGATTAAGCTCACCTTTTATTTCACTTTCACTTTTTCATTCCCGTCAACGTCAATGCCACATTTTTGACGTTTGAGTATGGACCATATAGGACCAGGAGGAAAATCAACTGAAAAACAATAGGGTTAAATTAAATTGCTCAGGTTTAGCTTTAGCTTATGGAAGGTATTTGGTTCAATTCCACTTTCACAATAATAAATAAATTCTCACATACATTAATGATGGGAATGGGATAAAGGAAGGAAAGGGTTAGACAGACGAGGGAAGTAAGGAAGGTGCCGTACGTGTACGTACGTACAGGGCAAACGAACGAAGCAAGTGGTTGGTGGATAAATATAGAAGAGTGGATGAGATAGGAAGAATTCGCAGCGCAGTTTATTCTACACCATTCTTCTCTTCTCTTTGATAACCCTTTCCTTGGGCTTGGCTTGCTTTGGCCCAGTCCAATGCAATGCAATGCAATTCACACAAAATCCAACTCTACGTTTACGTCTAACCCAAGCCAAATGCAAAATAAACAAAAGTTGATAGCTCAGGCTCAGAGTGCAGTGCATTGCACTTTTTCTCATCTCACTTTGATTAATCCAGTCAAGAAAATTACCACAACTTACAAAATATCATGTCCACTTTCAATTTCATTAAAGAATCTTAAAGTTTAAGACTAATTCGTCTGAATTCCATGCATGCATGCATGTCGTACTGTTCTGATCGAACTATGAATATTTTTACTCAATAATAAATTAACAAAACACAAAAGACGCATGAAGTGCATAATTACTAACTAAATTAGACAATTGGACTGATTTTTAATTATTAACGTCACCTGATTTTACACATTAAAACCCTGGATTACTCTATAAACTTCCATCCTTCTTTTTCTTAACTCAATTATTTTTTATTTCCATGCTATGCTATTTAACCATCATCCATCTTCAGCAATTAGGACATATTCGAACTTTCTTTCATTTCCCTGTCAAAGTGTCAATAAGTTACGCAAGACGTTAGCTAGCGGACGAAGACCACACACATGCTACTGCGTTTGCTCTCATGAATGTTCCTTCATCCGCATGCACTGCACTACTAATACGTAGTGTCTGGATTCAAAAACAAGCTAAAACACCTAGAGCTAGAATTTTACGCAATAGAAAAGTTTGACATAACTATTAGAACCAACGAATTGTCATTGTCAGCTCATTGTTCATTAGTTTTTATCAAATTAAGTGCCGTGACCGTGAGAAAAATGAGTGATTCAACTATTCGCCTTGTTCGATGTGATTTGGATGCCTTTGAAGATGGAGTTTCAAAAGTCCAAACACTCTCACATGCACCAAAGGATAGAAATCAACTCATTTCAGAATTTCAACTCCCAACTGATTCCATCATTAAATTAAACTATGATGGAAAACTTATTCCGTAAAATTACAATAAAATTTTCTACTATTCTTCGAGTAATTAACCATTTAGATTTTTAATGTATGTTTAGATGGACCCTTGTTCCACATTGCTCGAAGCTGGAAATCCAAGTCTATCGACCTCATCAGAATAGTAATTAATTTTTTCTGCCCAGACATTTAGTTTAGAATTTTAATAAATTTGATTCCTATTCTAGTCAAACCTAAACACACGGACAATTTTGTGTCTGATAATCTCATCAAGGAGAAAGTAAATCGTCTGGAGAGTCGAATATATTCCTTGGAAAATTCTATTGATAAAACTTCCATCGATACAAAAACCGAGAGGGACATGCAACTGCTCACGAAACAAATCACATTTTTGAGCAGACGTCTCGAGGAAGCTGATCAGGCAGAATGGATTAAAAAAACTTGAACAAGATCACAGAACCACAACACACTTTCTTTAAATTTTTTGGCTAAGTTAGGTCACGAAGAATCTTTATGCATGCAATCATGCATTTATCGTTTTAGATTTTAAAAGGTAAATCGCTATCGGAATTTCCTTTCATCACTCCTCGTCGAAATACGAAAATGCTATCTCATCATTTTAGTACAAATTCTTAATAGTTGCAATTGCATTCTATTTAAATTAATCTGTAGCATTGTAATTTTATTCCAAGCAACATTTTTCAGAGACCGGTGGTTCCAAACCTGCACCACATTTAATGTATTATGACATATCATAAAAAATAGATGGTACGGTGTGGAAATCTCGTTCAAACTCTTCCTTTATTCTTGGAAAAAATTAAAAGAACTCAACTCGGTAACATTTTTGCAGCTATATTCTCAATGTTAAAATTTAAATTATATAAAATAAATCAATTGCTGAATTCACTTTGTTGAGTATAATTTGTCATTTAAAAATACCAATCCAAAATCCAAATAACACGTCCGTTCATTCATGCAATGTTAAACTTCTTAACGCATAATTAATATCGACAGTCCAGAATTTTGAGATTATTTTACTCTCACGCAGTAGATAAAATTGACCAAGGATAATAGATTAAAAAATATTTCTAATGCTGTAGCCAAGTATATCAAACACTTTCATTTCTTGATTTTCCAGAAAATAAATGCATCCCAGTTCAGAAAAACAATGTAAAAAAAACTAGACTACTTATTTAAACAATTCCTATAAATTGAATAGATCTCCGGCTGAAGGGAGAGGAGCGAGACCATCGGTGACGGAAGGTAGTTTCGTCAAATCTGGCATGCTCAGTACATGTGACTTTAGCTCTTCTAACTTTTTTGTCAGCACCCGTAAATGATGTTGGTGTTCCTTATCATTTAAATAATTCAATATAGGTTTGGTCAACCCTTGCTTAGTAATTTTGTAGCATGCAGTACTTACCTCTAGTCGATGCTCAGACTGTGTTAAGAGATCTTTTTGAGAACAGAGAAAATCCTGAAGTTTCATTGACGCTGTTTTCCTCTCATCCAATTCAATATCTAATCGGCTATTGTAATCTTTTAAAAGTGCTGCTGCTGCTTCGACTTTGATCTGAAGAGCACGACAAACATCTGAGTCAATGCAAGTTTCGTCAACTGCCCCAACATCTGATACTTCAGGTGGTAAACTTGCGATTTTTCCTCGTGTTGGAGCATCTGTACTAGGCATTCTATCCAATTCCTGAAAAAAACAATAAAAATGTCATAGCTTGGATAATTTTTAAAACAATTGAAAAATTTACCTTGATCATTCTAATCAATTCTTCCTCAGTTGGTGGTTCTGTAAAAGGAGAGGGAGACAATTTGACCTCGTACTGAACGACACCATCAGTTTCCCACTCTGTAATTTTATGTGTAGCTTCTAAACTTCTTTTCCTTAGTGCTGATTCAATCTCATCCTTTTTTGACCTGACCTTTCGCTTCTTTTCAGGTTTTGAAGAGGATTCTCCGCCATGCCTTTTACTTTTTCTTTTCTTCTCATCTGTTTCATCAACCTTTGCAGCATTTGGATCTGTAGGGGTCGTGACTCCTCTTTGCAAGGCTTCAATCTCATTTTCAAATTCTTCTCCACCATGAAGATCATCCCAAGCTTTAAGATAAGATTCAACAAAACATCTGTTTCATCAACCTTCGCAGCATTTGGATCTGTAGGGGTCGTGACTCCTCTTTGCAAGGCTTCAATCTCATTTTCAAATTCTTCTCCACCATGAAGATCATCCCAAGCTTTAAGATATGATTCAACAAAATCTTTTATGAGTTTAGACTCATAAATTCCTCTTTCTTCCCAGATTGTCAGGATACGCAAAAGACTTTTCTTTGTTTTATCTCCAGCGATTCTTGCCATCTGTTCAAAGGCTTTCTTAAATATTGCAGCAAAAGTTTTTCCATATTCAGTCCCTTTCTTCCGACTATTCTGAATTACATCATTGGCCAAATACACAAATGTAAGCTTTCGGTGTTCTTGAGCTGCAAACAAAATAATTTTCTGTATTTTCTACTTCTAGTAATAATTTACAAATTCCAACTAACCTTTTAGGAATTCTTTGTACCAAATCTTGACAATAATTGCATGATGCTTCCGATGATGAATTAACCACGTTGATAGCCCTTGGATTGATTGTTGAGAAGAATTTAATTCTGCCAATTTTCTCTCAAATCCACTTTCAGTAAATCCAAGTCCTGTGCTCCCCATTTTGCTGGAATCTTATGTCCGGGCAATAAAGACCATCAGACAGGCATAAAATAATTTAATATGCTGAACTTTGACCGAATCGAATCGATTTTTGTGGAAAAATAAATATTTATATTTATGTTCAAGTTTGGGGTTCAAAATTGAAATTCTGCGCCTATTGAGTGCGGGTTGAGAATTCACGAATAGCAAAAGCCTTGCCTCTGCGTTTCTTTTTTTTACTAAAACAATTTTGTACACAGGCAGATAGGACATTACATTTTAGTGCAGTAGTGCAGTGGCAGTCGCTTCTCAGGACTCATCGGTCGGTCAGACAGAGAATCTCTGACAATCAGGTCTGTCGGTACGGTGCACGGTGGATTGTTGGTTGCAAAGAATTCGTGCGTGACCCTGACCTGACCTGAGAAGTGAGGAGTGACAAATTAACTGGACAAGACAAAAATTGAAAAAATGAGTATAGACAATTTCGCCTGAATTTTGGATCTTATAAAATTACCGACCAAGGACAACTAGAGTGATTAATTCATAAATCTTGACCGGGAATTTAATTTACTGTCAGGCAGTAAGTAATTACAAATTAGTTTAATCTTGTATCTGTGGATTTTTTGTAATAATTTTATTTTCTACTGAGATGAATTTTCAAGTGATAAGTAATCTAATAAGTTAAAGCATATCTGAAGTCAATTTTTACTTAATGTATCTGGAGATGAGCATTTTCATACATTTATTCATTTGATTTCGGATATCAGTGTGTAGATTCTCAAATCAATAACCTTTAATGCTAATTTTATTTTATTTCAGTCAAAATGATGATGAACCCAATGGTAAAGCGGGAGTTTGGGATGGGAATGGAGAGGAGTTTCCCCAGGGGGACCACCAATGCCCATCATGGATCGGCCACCTTTAACCCCAATGTCGATACAACAGCAACAATTGCAACAGCAGCAGCAGCAACAACAACAGCAGCAACAGCAACAAGTTGCGCTAGTACAACCACCAAGTGGATCAGTATCATTGGCTGTTCTTGTTGATTTCATAGTCCAAAGAACTTATCATGAGTTGACGATCCTTTCGGAGCTGTAAGTATTTTATTCGGAACCAATTGCCTGGAACTATTTCTAGTCCTAATATTATAATTCTATCTTAAAAATAAATTTATAGACTTCCGAGGAAAACTGATCTGGAGAGGAAACAAGAAATTTTTAATTTTACTTCAAAAGTGCGCCTTTTAGCAGTTAGATTGTTGGCCCTAGTCAAATGGGCATCCTCTGCTGCTAAAGTGGACAAGTCTGTCGTAAGTAGATCAACTAATTCGTCATTCATTACTGACACTGACTTGTTTTTGTTTTTTACTTAAGTTAACTTCCTGTTTTTTAATTTTTCAGCACATCATGTCATTTTTAGAAAAACAATCAATGATATTTATTGAGACGGCTGACGTACTTTCTCGAATGGCTAGAGAAACTCTTGTCCATGCTAGACTACCAAACTTTCACATTCCAGCCGCGATAGAAGTCTTAACGACTGGGACTTATAGCCGATTGCCAACATGTATTAGGGTAAGTTATTGAGGATGAAATACAAAATGGCAGGATTTTAATCCTAATGCTTTATTTTCATCAGGAACGAATTGTACCACCGAATCCCATTACAGCAGTAGAGAAACGGACAACTCTTGTGAAACTGAATCAAGTAATTCAGCATCGGCTCATGATGACGGATTTACCGGCTCAAATGCGAGACTTGAAGGTAAAATATTTTATTTAATCTCATAATCTAAAATGGCATGTCATTAATTTCTGTCAAGTTGCTGCAAGTTCTTAAAAAATAGCACTGGATTTAAGTCAGATTTTAATTTTCTTCATCATCTTCATCCTGTACGTTATTATTGAATATATTTTCTAATTCTTGATGAGCTTCATTTTGAAGATCCACATTGTTGTTCAATATAATTCTCAACTCTTCGTTAGCCTCATTATCAAGTGCATTTAGAATCTCCATGATTCTTTCCTGTCTAACGCGTAGTTGGT
>WJEZ01002981.1:0-11898 GCA_009869925.1 Thalassaphorura encarpata
AGTATACCTGAAAGCCATCTCCCTGTCTCGGCTCAAAATTGAAATCACTTTAAGCCGAGTAAAAAGCTTTTGGCTCAATTCATACGTAAATTGTAATTTCCTCCCGCTTTCTTTGCTGGCTTGCCTCTTCTATGAATCTTTTCAATACAGTGGAGAGCATAATGATTAAAATTAGATTCCTCGTATTTATGTAGCACAGCACAACACAGTTCCGCGTGTGAGGATGACACATTCCAAAGATTGTGTCGAAAAAGATGGAAAAGATCTTCCTACTCAATTTTGACAAGAAGAGCTGTATGGGCTGTGCGTACGCGCCTTTCGTATTTCTTTTTAAGCCTAATTCGTTCATTTTCTCACTGCGAGTGACATTTTCAATAGTTACCGTCTTTTCAAGAGCCTTGCTCCATTTTTTTCCATTCTTAACCTAAATTGCATCTTCTGGGGTATGATGAAGATTCATAACATTGTGCACACATAATTTGGATTGCCAATTTTCAGCAATTTACTCCATGTATTGTTATTATATTTTTCTGTATTTTTATCACCCATTTAACAATATTAAAATCTGATCAATAATTTTAAGGTGAAGGTTCATATAAATATTCAAATCGTCCCTGCGAGTGAAACATATACAAATTCCCGTCAGACACATGAAATATATTTCTACTCATATGCATATTCCTTTATTATTTTAAAGTGACAATTTTATCGAATATGACAAACCAAGCTGGTGCACTGTGCTGCTGCTGCATCAATTGTACAAAGTACGAATGAAAAGAAAAGGAAGCGATACGTCGGGTTAAGAAAAAAGCAAAGATGTGAAAAAGAAGAAGAGGAAGAAAAAAAACCTCTTTTCTCTTTTTTGTCCTTCCAGTGCAATGCTGTGCTTTCTATTCCCTAAACTAAAGTTTGGATTGGATAGACGCGGATTTTATCTAACGCTGCTGCTGCTGCTTCACCCTTACATAGTCCTTTGAGTCCTGAGACATATATAAAGTGTTGAGCAATAGAAGGAGGCTTTAGACAGTCGTAAATCAGTTTAAAGAGGAGTGTATGGGACATTGGAGATGGTTACGTAGGATAAGATGTACTTTCATTTGGAAAGCTTGAACCCTCTCCTCCTTCTTCTACTCTTATTTCTTTCCATACTTTCTCCGGCTCACTTTCACCCGGGCAAGACGAACGATCGAGATATGCTGTAGAATATGTGGGTTCGTATGTGCATCCTGTTTATGAATATCCATCCTCCTACTCAACCCCCTGTCGTATCGTCTCGAACATATCACTATTGAAATTGTATTGGCTTGGAAATAAACAAGAACGAGATAGTAGCGAAGCAACATATAGGATTCGCTTACAAATGACTGTTTTCAACAATTCGTGTTCTATTTATTCCAGCTAGAAGTGAAAGCAAGCTTTATTTCCCCCAAATGTGCAGGCGGAATAATGTCTGCTGTAATAATATTATTGAAATTATTAGTTTTGGCCAGTTTACGACCCTTCATGCAGTCCAATTCGCTTAGATACTTAGCTAGGTCATGTAATGCAGATTATAGAAAAATAGCCAAAGGTTTTTATAATTAATATAATATAATTATAATTATAATTATAATTTTATAATTAATAGCCAAATTTTCGCAATATTGCGAAAAGCTTCATCATGACCTGAGGTGGAAGAATTCAAGGTCAGGACCAAAAGTCATCCAGATCAACCTTTATGATTTATCAAGGTTAAGCTTGTTACATGTCCGAAAGGCTTAGATATGTACTAAGATACAGGAAATATAGAGCGCTCTTTGAAAAATTTCGATTTGAGCTTTGATGCTGCAATCAATAATATTGGGATGCGAAACATGTCGAAAATAGACTCTTTCTGCTGATACAATCCTAAGCTTTCAGAATTCTAGAGAACTTGACCTTATAGAATTATTTTCGCACCAGTTGACATTGCTGAGTATTTTAAAATTTATTCCTTCTCCGATTAAATTTAGACTCGGAGCAATTCTCATTAGAAATTAGTTCCTGAGGTCAGACTCACCCGACAAGTTATATTTAGAATGGACGCCAGAATCAAAAGTCAACAACACTCAGTCGGCAGAAAAGAAAATATTGGATAGGAAAATAGTGGGAACTGAGAAAGATAGAAAGAGAGTTGGCTAAGAATTTATAAATCAGAGGGCGGAGACCCCCAGTATTTCTTTTCACATTTTAGAGAACTTGACCTTATAGAATTATTTTCGCACCAGTTGACATTGCTGAGACTTTTAGAATACAAATTTTATTTCCCCTCCCACAATTAGATACTGGGAGAAATTTTCATTAGAAAGTAGTTCCTGAGGACAGACTCACCCGAGCTATATTTAGAATGGACGCCAGAATCAAAAGTCAACAACAGTCAGTCGGCAGAACAGAAAATATTGGATAGGAAAATAGTGGGCACTGAGAAAGATAGAAAGAGAGTTGGCTAAGAATTTATAAATCAGAGGGCGGAGACCCCCAGTATTTCTTTTCACATTTTCCATTTCCATTTACATCTTGGACATTTCAGGAGAGTTAGAGATGCAGTTTTGGAACCATTCCCTAAGAATCTCTCATGGTTTAAATTTCAAATCCAGAATATAAATACGAACTAGAGAACAGAACACAACTTGATTCACTCAGACAGTCATGTCAGACCAAAAGAATTCCAACTTTTTATACTTTTTTTCTCCATTTGCAAATTGTGAACTTTTGAGGAAGCAAATGAAAACTTAGGTTTGCCTTGCCTTGGCTAAGATAGAATCTAATTTTGAGAGTTTCTTGTATTCAGAGAGATTTCTCCAATGCAAATGTACATGACAGGACATAGGGAGTAAAAACTTTATGGTATTTTGTTAGTTTTTCCTCAGCAGCAGTAGATTCTTCCCAACTTTCAAGTTCATTTCGACTTTCTTTTCAGGCAGGAGCTACAGTACGTAGTTAAGAAATTCTTAGTGACGACTTCACTACGTACTTACGTTCCATAAATTCGAGCCGAGAGGCTAAAGTCTGGAATAGATTACACACCCATTGAATGTCGGCGTCTATTATTTATAGCAGATGAGACTCTCTGACTAGAATAACGACCCCAAGGCATTTAACGAGGGTTGTCTTCATTAAGAACTTTTATCAAAACACGAAAGAAGAAGGAAGCACAAGAAAAGTTTTAGAAATAAGAATATTATCATTTCAAAAAAGTTAGGCTTGACATGTAATGTAGCCAGGAAATGTAGTAAGAAAATATTTTTTCATTTTGTTTTCATTAGTAGCTACAATTTCATGTATTCATCATATTTCCATGAGTTTCAAAACCTATATTAATTGGCAGAGCGAATAACTTATGAATGTAAGTTGAGTTTTAGTATACAATTGTGGTTTCAAGAAATTTTATTAATACTTAAGAATCTTGTCTAATTTTCTGACTTCTTGTGGAGAGGTAGATATTCCATACAATTGCAAGTTCCATTGAATGCCAAATTGAATTGATGCTGAGAAAAACATCTCTAAATTTAATTTACACGGAAAAGTATTTTCAGATATTACTATTCTTCTATCAAGTGAAGTGTCCCGAGAGTGAATCCCCTTCCCAAGTGAACAATAGGAGACAGCCAGCCTAACATAATGGACAAAAGGAAGGGGCAAAACTCATCATCACAATACCTCGTAATCTTCACCCAAAGACCACTTCATCAGTAAAAATGGGGAGAATCTCCGCTCCGGTTGAGTTGACGTGGATTACAGTAGATGCGAAAAGGTCGTGTTCCCCGAAAATAATAATGTGAGAGAAAAAGTCAAGAGTTGTATAGGGGAAACAGCAATGGGCAATGGCAATGCCATGACTTTCTACCACCCGGACCTTAGAAAAGATTTTTCTCCCCGGTGGCAGCAGGGGGTCCATACAAGAACAAACGGATTTTTGATTACGTTTCAAATAATTCCTTCCTATTCTTTTTTCTTCTACTCCTGCATTCCACACCAACGGCTGTTGTCCTGACTTCCCTTCCCATTAACTCACCCCTCCTCTAGAGAAAAATCTGCTTTCACTCTGACTTCCACTTGTCCTCTTCCAAGTTTTTCCTTCTGACGACGAGACGAGTGCTAGACAAGTTTTTTCATTAGGATTTTACCCCTAGGACATTGCTATTGCTGGATGCTTCTTTTATTTCGTCGGCATCCTATTTCTCAAATTTATTTTGAAAGCCTCTTCCTTCATTCGAATGTTGACAACAAGTGATGTTATTAGTTTAAGTGCGTGGTCATTGTGTGAAATAAGGAGGCCATTTGAATGTATTGTTGAAACGCTAGAACATACGTAGTGTGACCCAATTCAGTAGAATGCTGTGAAAGTGCCAAAGAGGTTAACATAAACTTGCGTTGTCCCCGGCTGAACATTGTACGTATGCATGAGGCAACTCTGTTTTTCAATACTCTTTCTCTTGGAAAATGGACCTCAAGGGACTTTCACTTTGCTTGGCTACAACTCTGTTGGTTGAGGTTAGAGCTAATGATGTCCTCGTTTATTTTGACACAGTGTGTGGGATAGTAGTAACAACCGTTGTCACGATTCGACCCAACTCAGCTCAGCTCTGCTCTGAGACTGCTTGTTAGAACCATGTCATGGCATGGCACGGCAGTCAACATTCGTTTAACAGCCACTCACTCTCCTAGATTCCAATCTCTTATTCAGATTTGAAAATCGGATTGAGTCACTCATTTAGTCAACCCCATTCGAAACCCAAAACCTTGTGTGGTTTAGCCTAGACGTTAAATTGAATTGACTATTAAATAGGACGGACGGACGGGTATAATGGGGACATTTATAATTCTGTGGCAGGGTCAAAGGAAATTTTACAGCACTATGCAGCTATGCACATAATTTTACATTAGTCAAATCCGTATGGATTAAAATCATCGTTGTATTTCTAGAAAACTTTTATTACTACTACCTGAAATAATTTATTTAAGGATAAACGATAACTTTTTGTCCCAATACGTATCCAGTCTTGAATTAATTTGTACCCTATTTACAGCAAAATTTATTTGGAAATGCGAATGTGGGTTACGACGTATAACATAAAACACTGACGGACTGCTATTTTTCGCCAAAATAAACAACTTGAACCCACCAACCATCACTTGACCTTTCACTTCCGTGGTTCATATTACCATTTTTTATTATGAAGTCTAGTTCTCTGTGTACATCCATTCTGCAAGCTGTCCAGCTCTTGTCTTGTGTACATGTACGTGTACTACTGGTCCATTTTATCGAAAACATCTTCTTCGGTTCACTTCCAGATCTACTACGATACGTACTTACGCACGTCGTAGTACGTATAAGAAGAAACTTGAGCCATTATGCGTAACGTAGCTGAGCTTCTGCTCGTGCCATGCCATTCTTGGCCATCCTCATGTACGTGCGTGCGTACGTGGATGCATTCGTACATACATAAAAGCCTATACTCGTATACTACTGGGGTCGTCTACGCTTTGTTTATCCAGGGCAAACATGGACCGCGCCAGCCACACACATAAACACACACATTCTCCCACAGCTTTCACTCAGAAGAAAGTAAATAGAAGGGGTAGAAGAAGTATGGCAATGCAACGGCAATGGCATGGCAAATCGTTTTGTATGAAAATACATATTCGTGGGAGGACTCCAGACATCGTGTTCGCATGCAGAATTCAGATTAAGGTTATTATGCTAGAAAGAAATCCAAAATACATTCTTCTTCAAGACTCTCTGCCTCCCATGCAGTTCTAATTGTTTTTGAGATGACACAGCATTTGCACTACTACATACTTCCTTGAATTACAAGTACTCTGTGTAAAATTGTGATAGCAGTGTAGTAGTAGTTGCTCATTTTCCCAACTCCAAGTGAGGAAAGAAGATTCCAGCTGATTTAATGAGGAATATGAGAACAATTCGTAGGATTTAATGAGGGCAGAGGTTGTCTTGGTTTGCTCAGCTCGCTGGCATGGCACCTCACCCTGGTGCTAGTGCTTGTGCAGAAGAAGGTTGAGAAGGATCAATTTCTTAAAGGAAAGACTTGAACTTTCGTTTACGTTTCATCTGCATCTCGTCTCCTAGTAAAAGCCAAGACAAACTATACACTAAATGTTGTTCCTCTGGTGGAATCAATTTCAAGAGGTTCATGTTTCAAGTGATCATTAAATTGGATATTGCGTCATGAACCTTATGTTTGCTACCTTGACTTACTTACAATACACGTATGAAGAAATAATCGAATAAAATAACATGTAAAATTTGGACGGATTTGTAGTATCAAAATTTTTGTTTTGGACAATACAATTTCAACAACAGAAATCATATCCGAGTGGCTTTTCCGTTTACACCGCTACTATAATGTTGCTGAATTTAATTAAAAAATAATGAGATCCTATTTCTAAGGCGTAATGTGAGCGATATCACCCTAGACATCAGCTTGATTACTCAACGTATCCGTTGTTGACTCAACTTTCGATTAACACTCAACTCAGGATATTTGCATTACACTGATTGTACACCTGACCCTTCCTCCTTGCAATACTACTACACTATAACTCCCCTACACGATTTTCTCCACGATTGTAAACTAATTTTCTTTATTTTAGAATCATTATCGCATTTACCCTTTCCTTTTGGTTAAGAACAATTCTGAACTAAATTTCAATTTAGATTTCAATCCTTGGCACGATTTTCTTTTGCAAAAAGTTGAATTAGAAAGAATTTTTGAAATTTACCACGGCCACGAGTAGCATTTTGCTGTAAAAGAAATTGCATGTCGTCTCTAAGTCTGAGTCTGAATGAAGTAAGTAAAAGCTTGGAGCTGGTTTCTTTCATTTTCCTCATCCTTTCGAATGGAAGTGTAAATCGAGTCACGTTGTTCTCTTCGACTATGATAAATAGATACTCCCTCAATCCTAGTCTATAGAATCTACCAGAGCCAGAGCCAGAACTAGAATTCTTAGCACTCAGCACAGCAAACTCAACTCTGTAATACATTTAGTGACTTCAGTCTGCCATGCCAGGCAGACATATGTGCTGGTAGAGGTACAGGAATGAACGTGCATGTTTTCTGCAAATGAGATCCTTCGGTCTTTGAAACGAAACTCGGCAAACTCATGGTCTTTCTCTAACTGGGTTTGCGTTCCTTCCTATGTCCTATGATTTATTTTACAGGCTACTAGGTCTGCAATCTGCAATGTATTATTGAGAGAATGCAATACAGGGTGTGTGAACTGCATTTACTTCCTCAAAATCACATGTTAAAACACTCTGTACTATCTAATTGTATAAATTTTGGCATAATTTGTAAAATAATTTGTAAGGCTCAATTTAAAATGTGGATTGATAATACTACGGTGCAATAGGAATTGAATAAGTTGAATTGAGCTTTGATCTAACCCTACGATGCACGACTTGCACTTTCTCATTTGTAATGCTTTCTCTGTCACCACGTCCCATGTTGTGGTACATGACTCGGACACAAAATACGCCGCCAACCAAAGCAAGAGCATCAGATCATCACCGACTTAGGCGGACGGAGTGAGTGTACATAGAAACTGAGATATGACATGACACCCGGGAAGAGGGAACATATATTAACGCCTTTGAGAATTGGCGTCCTTTCTCGGCCAAGTCGGAAATGTAATGGTCACTCTGTAACTAAAGCTGACTTTCACGGAATTTCACGGATTTCCTGCTGTGCTTTTGGGATTAGTAGGCATTTAGTAGCTGCGGAAAGGAGGGAATAATGCTCCAGGCATTCCAGTTCACTGCCCCGATTAACTATTTCTCTGCAGCAGCGGTAGGTAGGCTGCGTGTCATCATGATGCGGATTTGTTCAAATTGGAACGGCGAAAGGACTAGTCACGCAATGAGTTTGCCTTACATTATTTTGAATGTCGTTGTTCACCACAATTTTTTAGTTTTTATGTACACTACACACGAGGCCTTGAATTTAATCAAGGGACACTGCTACACAAACGAGGACAAATTTTGCTCCATGCCCACTCATTTGTAAAATCATTTTAATGTCATTCCAGAAAATTAATTCCAAACTTTTGCAAAATTAATGAACGTCGCCTGTGTCGTCGTCGGTAGCGTAGCGGTGCCAGGGTGGCTGGATGGAATAGTGATGAGGAGGATGACAAATGAAAAGTTACGGAAGCTTAGGCCCAGGTCTTGGGAGGCAGAGACAGGGCCGAAATAAGTGGAGGACAATGTTATGCAGTAAAATGCAGATAGTTTAGGTCTAGTTCCATCCCATCTCCGCCTTGTAACAAGGAGAAAGTTCGTCATGGATGGAAAATCTCTGGTTTTACTCAATGAGGGAAGTTGTAGTCGCTAATTTCATCTCTCAACTTAAGTCTTGACTTGACTCCTTCGGTTCTGGTGGGTGAAATTGAACGGATCTTTGCCTAAATCCCGAGGTCTCGTCTGACCGAAGCCATAGTATGGAAAAACCATGCTTGGCCATTCATACTCGCTACTTACTTGCTACGATGGATAGATAGCTACTACGGTTTAAGGTCTCTCAGATAAATATCGATCTCACAGATTGGCTCATCTCCCTTCCCAGTTAGCCAGCCGGCTAGTCTGGCCTGGCTTGGCCATACATAGTCAGTCAGTGCCATTTGGCAAATTGCTAAACTTTCTCCTCGTCTCCAATCCCCTTTTCTTTTCCCTTTATTAAGGAAAATGGGCATGACTCTTTCTTCTTCTCAAGAGGAGGAAGAAACCTAACGGGAACATTGAGATAACGGATCAAAAGATAGTGAGGTTCTAGTTCTAGCTCTTGCAGCATAAGCATGGCCAGGATACGCAGATCATATGCTAAGTTAAGCATCACCAGGAACAAAGTTTTCAGGGACAGACCAAGAAGAAAATCTAGGAGCCTGAGCGTGAGCCCGAGACTGGGTGTTTTAATTTTCCAAAATTGCAAAATCATTCCAAAATAATTGAACCAGCTGAAACTTAACTTTCCAAACTTTTAGAAATCTTTGGATTGTAATTTTCTAGCGTTTGGTCTTGCCAATTTTAACCTGGCACGCGCATTTTAATATAAACGTTAGACTTGTAATGTTATTTATACCTGTTTGTTTTCTTTTTACAGGTACATTGGGAAATGTGAGTAGCAGTACAACAGAAGTCCCAGCATCCCTCATCCCATCCTTGGTGCAAACCCCATTTGCATCTTTAGTAAAAGCAAACAGAACGGTAGAAGACTTTAAAGGACCAAAAGATCAGACAATGTTTTCCACAGAACGCTCATCGGTTTCCTTTGTCTCATCTCCAAACTGGGAGGGTCCTTCAGTCGTGAATAATGGGCTCTTTCTAACAGAGAATCTTACGGTTCTTACAACACAACNCTTACGGTTCTTACAACACAACTCAAAAGTAACGCTTTACTTCCATGTGTCGTACGAAATTCCGGAGATGGTGTCACGGTAAGTTCTGCCAAATGCCAACAATAGTTAATTTTTTTATATAATTCCATTACGGTTGAATTTGCGAAAATTTTTTGCGGATAAGTTGGCACAATTTACCAAAGATGTTAAAATTTCTTCGACTGACTCAATTTCGGGATTTGCTCTGTTTGAATTGAATTCAATCTGATGATAAAATAAGATGATCGTATTCCTATTAAAATACTAAGATACTCAGATAATATTATTCTCCGTTTCTAGTTGAAGTGCAAAACTCCTTGCATGTGACACAAAGACAAAGGTTTGAATCTAAAAGATGTTTGAATATTCCTATCAAAATAATAAGATACTCAGATAATATTATTCTCCGTTTCTAGTTGAAGTGCAAAACTCCTTGCATGTGACACAAAGACAAAGGTTTGAATCTAAAAGATGTTTGAATTTGGGTATCAGTTGCCAAAGCATGACTTGAAGCGAATACATGTGATTATAAAAGTGGGTCAACCCTTGTCATTTGTATTCTTGCCCTACAATTCACTGCTCTCTCTGTCGCTGCCATTAACCCAATGAGATTCTAGCCAAGCTCTAAAAACAGAATTAGGTTACGCATCTTTATATACGTATTTAACCAATTTTAACATTTTAGTCCGGCAAGATTCTATATAAATCATGTTGCCACAAATCTTACCTTGTCTGCTCTGCTTTGCTTCTTCTGCGGGTGGGCCAAGTTGGTAAAATGTAATAAACCTTTGACGTTTGTTGCCTTCCTTCCTAAAAGTGAAGAAAATAAATAAGCTTGGAGCTAAGAGAACCCGCGGTAGTGCTAAGCCAGACTTATTACATTTCAGCTTATAGGCATTTGTAAAGTGGGTAAAGGTATGGAGGATCAAACTCTGGGTGGAGATGGTAGATTGCCTCAAGTTATTAAGAAGAAGAAGTAGAAGGAAAAACCCGGGCATTTCATAGCAGAACCTGAGAATAATGAGTCAAACCACAAATGGCTATAAAAATGTCAACTTACACACTTACCATCGATTAGATGATGGAAAGTCTTTTTAGACTTGAGTCTAGAGAAAAACTTGCATTGCACCGCTACCACATGGCATGGCATGGCCTAAAAAAAGGATCTTGTAGTGATAGTGAAAGGCCGTGAGCTTTTGAATAGTTTTTCAACTTTCACTCTCACACCCACCCACCCTGGGAAAGAAAGAGTGGGGAGCTTTTTTACTTTTTTCAAAGGCCGTCTTCTGCCTTAAGCGTTCGTTTTCTTTCTTCTTTCTTCTTTCTCTGCGGCAGTGGCGGTGGCAGATGCAAAGATGCAACGGTTTGCTGCAATAGAAGAATCTAGAGCGAAAGGTCTATCAGATAAAACTAATCAATATCCCATTCAAAAACTACGTACTAACAACCTGATGGAATGCAAATAAATTTTTTATGATCGTAAAATACAATAACTCACCGTGGGAAACATTAACATTTCTATTAAAATTACGACTCTTGTTCTTTAGCTTAGGATTTAATATTCAATTTTCAGTTTTTGACATTGAGCTAAATAAATATGCCTAAGGCGTGGAAATCCGACTGTGGAATAACCCTACTACAATTCATACTTCTAAGCTATTTTATTTTATCAAAGTTTTCTACATCAGTGGAATCATAATAATATAAAGTGGAAGTGATTGGCATCCGATTCACTACTATATTGGTTTGGTGGGAACTAGGGGAGTTTTTTTCGGAATAGGATTTTGATGACTATTATCGCTTGACTGCAATTGCTTTGCATTGGCGGCTATAAAGTACTTTAAATTCTCCTCCTTCCCCCATTTCGTGTGCTTAGCTCATGAAAACGCACTTTCGTGAGTAAACTGATTTGGTTTAGAATAAAAAAAATATATGCGGTACCATCCGCGTCTGTGTCTACGTCTGTGAGGCTAGGCATCAGAGTAATGCCCAAGGAGACACTTTTTTGAATGGGACTCCGGAGATGAGAAAGTCGAATGAATCAAAAATTCACACATGGGATAGTTTAGACCCCACCAGTAGTAGTGTCTGTCTGCCGTATAAGATTGCGTGCGAGCAAGCACCATGCAGGCAAGGAGGAATGGAAAATCTCAGTTTGAGTTCAATTTCGATTTGAAAAGAGAAGGAGAAGAAAACTCACCAGGTGTAAAAATTCACGAAGCGGAGAAAGAACGAGGAGGGGGGATGGATGGAATTGAGGAATAGATGGAGAAATCAAATCGAAGAACCAAGCACCAAGCAGAAAAAACTAGAGAAAGTATGTCTATTTCTTCTACTATGGGGATGGATGGGTGTCCCTTGTGCTTTGCTTCCTTCAGCTACAGCACCAGTGTGTGAAAATCCGTTCACAGCTCACTTCCAAATCGAATCACTTCAAATCGAATTCATAATGTCTATCTTGACGTGAAGTATGTAGTTACAAGGGAC
>WJEZ01002982.1:0-11897 GCA_009869925.1 Thalassaphorura encarpata
TACTCTTCCTTTCGGACGGATAGACCGAATTCGGATTCTTACTACCAGTTCCCTACCCTAACACAAGGATCCAAACTAACGCAATGCAACTTTTTCCTTTTTTCCTCTTCAAATACTTCAACCAGGCAGGCATAGAGGTTAGAACTCTTTCTAGCTCAATTTCCCCAGAGACTTATGGAAAGGGACTAAATTCAGAATAAATCGTCTCCAAAGACCCGCACATTCCCTTCTCCAGTTTTTCTTCACTGAGAAACATCAAACTACACTCACTACTCCTGTGTGGTAGTAGAATCCATATATGATTCCTTATATTCCCTTCCTCTCATTTTTCCCCACTGGACGTGGATGGCCTTCTTATTTAGACATTTCTTTCTTTCCTTTTAGCCCCGTGAGCAGTTACTGGGTGGTCCCATATGGCACAAGTCAGGAGTAAACAAAAATTATGTTATTTTGCAAAAAACGGAACTAATTTCAAACTCCAGGGTCAGTAATGACCATGTAGGCCAACGTGTCCTTAATATTTCAATTCCCCTTTGATCCGTTCACCATGGTCAAGAGTTTCTTTAGCCATGATTTTTGGAACACCCAGGAAATCTGTTGTTCATGTGTGTAATCATTTCATCCATTGACTTCGTTTTCTCCCCAAAAAAAGTTTTTCTCCCTCTCCTCAAATATGTGATGTGGGGAAAGTAAAAGAGGAAGGAGAAAGGGAAAAGAAAACCATCAGCAAAATTAGTCTCAAGGGTACTGGAGTCTTGGAGGGCAGTGTAGGAGTGCAGAAGGGTGTCTGAAGAAACTGAGTTTGACTTTGAGGAGTCATTGGTACTTATTACCNGAGGAAGGAGAAAGGGAAAAGAAAACCATCAGCAAAATTAGTCTCAAGGGTACTGGAATGCTTGAGGAGTCTTGGAGGGCAGTGTAGGAGTGGAGAAGGGTGTCTGAAGAAACTGAGTTTGACTTTGAGGAGTCAGTGGTACTTATTACCGTGAATTATGAAATAGTATGTTGAGGATACTAAAGAGGAATGATCTGCTCAATGCGACTTGCTATGCCATGAAATCCATTACTCTGGTGTAGTGGTCAAATTCGCCTTGGCCTTTGCTGTCCTTGGCAATTACTTGATAATTTCAGCTTCAATAAGTTCTGTACCCAAGTACCCACTCTGGGAATATTAAGATGTGGAAGTTTTCGGCCAAAAGAGTGCTATCTTATGGGTAATTTCTTACTCTGCGTTAATAATTAGAACGAATTTTGTCTCCATGTGAAAATATACAAAAAACCAAATTCCGACGGAAAATCTGGTGAAAGTATTGTTTTGGCGAATTTATTTCAAAAGTTCATTCTGAGAATTATAGTTTAATCAAAGAGTTTTTGCATTTGGCAAACTGTGAGACGTAACCTGTGTAATGCCAAACATGTTCTCCTTTCTCTCTATATTCGATTGCTCTCAAGAGCCCAAGTGGAATTCAAATGCAGAGTCCATTTCTGTTTTTTAGGGTTAACAAGTAAATGGACTGAGGGGCAGCACAGTGTAGAGGACATGAGGTGGACAAGGACTATGCAATCCGTGTTCATTTCATTCTCCAGTATTCTTTTAAGAGAGGACTTCTGGATGGAATTGGATTGGATGTATACTGGGTCCTGTCTGCCCTGAGAGGAAAGTATAAAAGGTATTCATTACATTATGTTGGGCCACGGAGGAACATTTGTGTACGTAACCGCGGTGGCGGCGTGGAACACAAGACTGTAGGACGAGGGCAATGCCATACCATCAGAGGAAATGGGCTTCGCTTTATGTCACTCTCTCATGTGAAATATGTGCTTTTTCAATGTTTTCTCTCAGGAGGAGAGCCGCAATAAAACCAATCCAATTTCTATTCAATACCTCCAAGCCATTGCCCTCCACTCCTGCTCTCGCTTTTGAGTCCATCATCATTCATTTCTGGTCCAGGACATGCATGACCCTTGTTTGCTCAGTCAATGTGTTAATGCATTTTATACGTTTAATGGAATAGCACACAGTACAAAAACCTACCATCGTGCTCCTGGCATATGGCCTGGGGTGAAAATTTGGGAAAGTTGTTTGAGCTAAATCAACTCAATGGACCATCCGACCGAAATAATTTATGGGGTTAATAATTGAATTCTTTGGTCAAACCCTGGAAGTCACTCTGCACTCTTTTCCACTAATTTATGGGTAAAAATAAAAAATATTCATCTTTAAAACTTTTGCTAATAATCAGAATTTAGTTGATTTGGCTTTAGATTGACAAAGGTATATCGACATTGTACATTTGAGGAAATGGATTTGCCAGCGTGATTGATTCGTTCTAATGGTATTTATGTGGCCAGCCCAGATTTGTGGAAGGAAAGATCGAGGACCAAAAGAGGTGACCACGATTGAGTGACTTTCACCAAAGACATTCTTTAGGATTTCTCATTAGAGTTAGACCTTGATAGGATAATTCAAGTCGAAAAATCCTTCTTTGAGACATTCATCAGTAGGAAGAACGCTTCAGTTGCGGAGGAGGATGTGTCATTCATTCACTTTCACCAACCGCCCAGCTTGTTTTCTTCTTACCATTGCGTCAATTGTCTCGATACAAATGTTGGCTCAAATGTACCGAATCAAATTAATTGATGAGCATCGTATTTGAACTTGTATGAATAATACAGTAGTGCATTTAAAAATCAAATGATAGACCATCGCACAATCCATAAGAGATTTAAATGAATGTAATGGTACTTTTTAATTTTTTATTTACACTTATTAACACATACAATGTGTTCAGGTAAACTTACCACTCAGTGATATATTTACGGACGGGGGAAAAGTTATGTAAACCGTGCCTACTACCAATTTCCTAGAGAAGCTTTCGCATATTTTCTTTGCCTATTCAGCAAAGAAATCCAGAAAGGAGCATTTCCTAAGGAAATTTAGAAAAAGCGCAGATCACACGATTCCGTAAGGCAAACGCAATGCATCTTCCTTATCGTAATGTCTTCTAAAGATACATCCATCCAATAATACTTTACACCAAGGGCCTGACTCTAAGGCGATAATTTTCAGCAACCTTATCATCGACTCTATCTATTGGTAATTTGAGAACATTATCTATTCTTTGCTGGATTCCTTGTTTCGGATTTCTTCCCTAGAAATAAAAGTATCTGCATTTAGAACATTGCACAAGAATTCTGAATCCATAAAATGCAACTGTTTTCCAAAATTTAATTTGTAAGATATAAATCAGGAGAAAATTGAATACCACGAAAATGTTTAAAGCTGATTAAATTTATTTCACCAAACTTCTTACCCAAAACAATACTTTCTTGAGAAAGGAAAAGTAAACTTTTACCCCTTCTGCGTACAAAAAGTTTCGGAAGGGTGAACGACAAGGGCTAAAATAATGTATTGAGTACGTCAGACAGGAGGAACCCAAAATCAGAAACCGGCATCTCGGCATCAATGAAAGAAACTATTTACTACTTGCGTAATGCACACAAAAACTACTGGTACTGCTATTAGTGTCCGTAGCTTAAGAACGGTCTGGTTTCGACGAAGAAAGTCAGTGTGAATGAAATGCCTCAGTTACTTTTCATTTCATTTCATTAGTTGAGATTGCATTAGGCTCGCTTTTCGCCTTAGTTTCTACTCTTTCCTCCCAAAGAAGTTGTGAAACGAGTCTCAATTCTTTTGTGTGAAGGAATCCTGAGTTCCTAGCGCGTGAGGGGCGCATCGCGACGAAGAAGAAAAGTGACTTTCTGGTGCTTCTCCTTTTATTCATTTAACAAAGGCGAAAACTCTTGGAATTAGTTAAGTATCTGAGTGCGAGTGAATGGATTGATACAATACAGGCATGAAATCTCTCAATTTTACACCAGGCTATGGATTTCTAATTTAAAATTTGCACTGCTTACAAATGAACCTAAAATTATGTCCGACAATAGAAATGAAATTTTTATTCTACAACTACTGAAGCAAAATGAGCATACACGTGCATTTGTATGTTTTATTTTAGTGATTTAAACCCTCTTTAATTGAACATCTTGAAAACAATACTGCCTTAATCATCAAAATTTAATTGTAAGCCCCCGTATAAGAGTTGGTCCATTGCAGAAGTTTATGAGAAAAAGTGGGTTGGTTCCCCTTGAATAAATATAATGCGATTAGGTTCAGTTCTAATGAGATCAACCAGGACTGGTGGGACTTGACGGAAGGAAGGCTTTTCCTTTCACCATTAAAATTGCCTCAAGCACATTGCACACTCCACTTCACAAGCAAACCAAAGAAAGTAAAGGGAGGCGAAATGGCGAAACACTCGAGAATAACTATGAATGAATATCTCATTAGGTTTGGCATTGTATTTCCTAATCAAAATCCCCAAACCCATTTTCCTTAAGTTCTCTTCTGTAGAATTTATAAAGTAATTAAATATAGATAAACACTCGTCCACTTTGTATAAGCTTATTATTTATTGTGCCTTGTATCAATTTTAAAACTTCTTTGTTGTTTATAAAACTCAAGATTTCTAATAATATTGGAGCCTGGTTTAAACAATATACAATTTAGTTCCAACCAAGCAAATGACTCGTGCTGCATTTATTTCCACGTTGTGTTTAGCAACTGTGTCCCTCCGTGGAATATTTTCCTTTGAGTCGGAGATGAAATACGGTGTAGAGGGGTTTAGGTAGAGAAGCCCGGAGAAAAGTCCAGGCTGCTGCTGTTCCTTCATCCTCCTATGGAAAGTCTTTGGATTCTAATGATTCTCTAAATAGCTTTTGTGTTCCGCTCCACGTTCTCATTCCACTCCACTGAGTTTCATGATCATCGAGTCTAAAGACCCACCCAGTAGTACCCAGGAGCAGCAGCTCCTTTCCTTTCTTAGTCGGCGAATGATCATTTGCTCACAAACTTAATATTGCAGTGCATCAGGCAGGGCTCTCTTATAAGAGGTCATGGGTAATGGACTTCCTCTCCAGCTCCAGCAGCTCAGGTCGCTCCGTGGTCATATATATTTACCCACCTTCCTCGCTTTCTTTGTCCAGGTTGTGGCTGTGGCTATGGGGTGAAATGAAATGAACCATTTCCACAGACTTGGACTTGGACTTCTTATGAGTTAGCAGCTTCCTTCTCAAGTCCCAAGTCCAATTTGAAGGGATTATTGATTTCGTTCTCGGACTGGAATGCCAAAAACTCTTTATCGACTTTTGGAAATGTGCCCCCATTAGAAGGAAGAAATTCTCAAAGGCAATGTAGTTTGGATGATCAAGTCACACCATAATTCTACATCTTCTTCCCTAACTTCCTCTAACTTGAGGATTTATATGACCCAGTCTCAACCCAGCCCGTCGTCGAAAACTCATACATAATCTAGCGAACCAGGCAATAAAAATTTCTCAGACAAGACAGTGGTCCAAACCCAGGAATTTGTAATTTCGATAAATTTTTTGGCAAGAATTTTATAGGAGCAACACAATTTTCTGCTGCATTGGACCCAAGCATTTTACTACAGAAAATATTTTTAAATGGTAGAATTAATTAAACATCCACAAGTTCATCTCAAAACTAGGTACGTATAACACGCATGTTTATTTATTGAGCTTGATATTGATCAAGGTCTAAATTCTGCAGTATGAGTGTGAGGGAATTCCATACATACATACAAACATGGATTAGATTTTGATACAAGATTATGTTCAGACGTATAACAGTGTGTTTTGATTACGACGATTCACGTATATCATTTCATGGTATCCAGGTGTGTGTTAAAACTGTGGGCTAAAAGTTTAGTAGATTGTAAGTTCTGATATGTGTTATCTATGAATTACCTACTGCTCAAGTGTTCCTTTACATTTATTCAAAGGTGTTGAACAAGAATAAACACTAATTAGCAACTTTACAACATTGGAGGCCTACGACGATGGCTTTAGCCTGAAACAGAATACAAGTCAGCAAACTTTATAAACAAATCAGAATTACAGACGAACAAATTTAAAAACGAATTTACGAAATACACAAGATACGAGGGTTTGAACAAACTACGGTGTCACATTATCACAGATGGCACAAGAGTAAACAAAATCTGGGTCGGGTCACTGACATGTACTATAATAATTATAGAAGAGGATACATCAACAATTTTTATACTTAATCAAGTGATTATCAAGTACCCTGCATTATAGCTTCATTTAAATCTCAGTCACACTGATATTGACGTTATTAATTAAGTTATCCTTAACTTTAAATACCATTAGTAATAATTATTATGGTCTGATTGTAGTTACATTTCCAGTAGGGAGGCAAGGATAGGAATACACAGTTGTACCTTCCCTGAGAATTTGGGGGGACGACGACTCACGTCAAGGATTGTTTTAGGTTAATAAGAAATGGAAATAATTTGCAGTCTCTGGGATTGAATAAAATTAGCATTTTGCCTACGAACTCATCTTGATTGCCCAAAAGTACAAAGGTGGCTTGGAGTGATTCAGTTTAATTAGAAATTTAAAGCCAGAGTATGAATAAACATGAGCACCTCGATGACTTGCTGATATGATAAAAAGATGACGTCGACTGCATCACTTCCACTGCTCAGGTCATTGCAACGCCCTAAAAGATTTAAAACTTTCCATTAGTCTCGTTCGTTAAATTTGAACAAAATTACTAAAGAGGCAGGAAGGAATATTAGATTTCAATTAAGAGATGAAGGAAAACCCCAGACGTTTGATTCCTTTTAGCTACATTTACACATTCAGAGACACACAGGGAAGCACGAGCTTTTGAGGAAGGGCTTTTTGTGAAGTTGTAGATTTATAAATGGGACTTGACTATGGCTTGAGCTAAGAAGAAGACTGGTAGAGTTAAGTAAAAAATAAATGTTTTCTTTTCTTCAAAGTGAAAGATATTAGGGGAGAGCTTTACTTCATTCTGCTCCGATAGAAAAGAGAGAAGAAGATGAAGAGAGATGAAAAAAGAGATCGGATAAAACCCGTTAGCTTGGCATAGGCTAGGCCTGGCTATCCCTTCCTATTCTAGATCAACTTCCTTCCTTACCGTTGGACGTCACGTTGAAAGCAATCGCTCCCTCAATTCCTGGCACCACATTTCTCCGACAAGAGTCTGCGATACTGGAGAACTGAAGAATGCGAACGAATTCAGTTTCCTCCGAATTGTTCAATTCTAGAGAAGAATCAGAGTTTCCACTTCCGCTGCTCCCAGCCCTCACTTTCGAATTCTTTAGGGATGACTTGAGTTTTTGTGGAGTGAAAGTTGTCGAAGTTGTTTCACGAAATACGAAACAATAGCGGCGAGCTGAGGTTGAGGCTCTTGACAGAGGAGTTGCAATCAGATAGCTCACACCCGTTTCTTCCCAACCGCCGTGACACGCATATTCTGTATAGGTCAAAGGTCAAACTTAAAGGTCAAGGTCACTTAAAACGCTTGTATAAAATATATCGTCTTATTCCACTTAATTTTGTCATTACCTGCCGTTAGATCTGCACTTGCACACTCTGATCTCAATTTAAGAGTATCTAGTGTATTACAACCCACACTGAGTGAGTCAAAGCCTTTGTTACAATTCCCATGCACAGTCCGACCGTCCCTTAAAAAATCCAGTCACTTGAAAACGTCCGACATGAGGGCACTGTCTGGTCTCTGGGGTTGATGCTGCAATTTTACAATATCAATATAATATCAGTTGGTCAGCTTACTGAATCCACTCTGTTTCTAATTTTAAAATGGGCACATTTATTTGAATTACAAAATTTGAAGTAACTTACACACAAGTGTAATGTACGGTAGTTGAGTTTGATCAAAGTAGTGGATATGACAAGCATCTTCTCCTCTCCGAGCCATATTACCTAAAGAAATTTAGATGTACAATTTAAACTACTAATAGACATTTTGTGGCCCATTTATAAAACTTGAGTCTAGAGTTCTTTACAAGGGTAAAATTTACATTTCTTCCACTACTATATAAACTCACCTAATTGTAGTTCAACGATATGACCGTCTCGCCGGTAAATCACAGAGCAAATGTAACCACTTCGGCTGTAAACACAATAAAATCATACCTTGTTTAAATTTAATAGGACATTAGTGTACAATGTAATAACTCCGAACGTTGACCTGCCCGAGGATATAAAGCGTATTGGGTACGTTGACGTTAGGCTCTGTACGATTTGACAACTCTATAAAATTTGTGGGTCTCGCAGCAGAATTTTTGGCCACTGTGCTACTGGATTTATCTTTGATTCCACAATTTAGCCTTATGCCAAAACTCAGCCCGCAACGGCATACATATAGCACTTTTTGTTGGACCTGCCTACATGTTCCACACCTTTTTACATATGGTTTGCCAACTTTAGGATAGAAACTTTGGTTCCTTTCTCTCGAGTTGGGGAAAGTTTCCTTGAGGAGATGGTCGCCCGGATAAAATTATGATTCCCAAGAGAAAGGAATACGACGAGTCACCTAAAAAGCACCCATACTGGTACTACTCCTATACACGTAGGAGTTTTTTACTGTGAAAGAGTTTGAGTTGGGTAGTAGTGAAGAGAGTGGTGTATAGAATGGACTCACCAGTCTGACGTGGAGTGTAAGATCAGCATGACCTTATCGGGCGTCGGATTTTCAATAATTTGATAACAGGAAGCTATCGTCGAGAGTTTATTCGTACCACTGCTGAAGTCACTTGCGTTGATGACCCGAAGTCCAGAACTCTCGAATATAAACGTTGATCTAATTTGCCATTAATTAATTATTTTTTTAATTATTATTAATTAATTTTTAAATTTACCGCTGATCCAACGAATGCCATTGCGCATGACTCTGCAGCCAGGAAGGGAACTGGCACGGTTTTGAACTTGGCGCTATAACAAAAAAAAACGTTTAGGTCCAACCAGTCAGGCAGAGAGGATGGCATTTTTTCTTCCTTTCCTTCAGCTGTTGAAGAATGAAACTACGCACGAATGGGTTGACTCCATTCCAAAATCCGCAATATGATACCATATCTCTTTTCATGTCTTCATGCAATATTTTATCTGTCATTGACTCTGCCCATGCCATTTCTCTACATTGTTTTGCAATTTTTCTTATTTTCTACTCGATCCAAGGTCCTGACTACTGTGTTGGCGTTATTATTTAATTAAAATACTAGAACAGCTTTAAATTTCTTACCTCTCTTTAAATTCATAATCCGCGAACCTAGATAGATAGATAATAGCTTTTTTATTCGGTCAAGTTTGTCAGGGTTAACTGTTATAAATAAACGAACCTTCCATTAAGCTGAGCCCGTTACACGTGGCATCTCCCGATTGAGCGAGTCTAAAGACTTCCGTTCCGTTAGATTTTTTAGTTTTTTCAAACACAAAGCATCTAAATCTAAAATTGTTACCGGGAAATCATCTTAGAATCTGGAGAGAAATTTATTTGAATTATGGCTCAGGAACTCACCTATCCTCATACGAAGACGGATGTCTGTATTGAATCAATCCAAGGAAGTAGCGCGATGAGCCTTCCCTCACATATTGCCAGGCAGCTAAGCTCCTCAGCTGTCAAAGGTCAAAGGTCAATGGAAAAATGGTCAATAATTTATTCAAGTTGCATTGCAAAATAAAACTGAGATTAAGAGGCGACTGGTTGATTTGCATAATAATTTGATTAGCCATTACCGCGACTTTCAGTCCGAGGCACATCAGTTGATGAATTATGGCTCAGGAACTCACCTATCCTCATACGAAGACGGATGTCTGTATTGAATCAATCCAAGGAAGTAGCGCGATGAGCCTTCCCTCCATATTGCTATACATTGTAATTCTTCAGCTGTAATAAAGAATATGAGGCGACTGGTTGATTTGCATAATAATTTGATTAGCCATTACCGCGACTTTCAGTCCGAGGCACATTAGTTGTCACATTAGTTTCTAAAACTTAAAAACCAAGGAGTTGACTCCTTTCAAAAAACCTTTGCTTACCCGTGCTTTCTGTCCCCGGAACATTGGGACAAGCTTGAAAGTTGAGTAGAAAGCGAGAGTTGTGTATACATGGTTCCGCTGTAGAAATCGGAGACCCGCATTCACCTTGTCCCCGATTGTAAGCAAAGGTAAAAGGTCCTTTGAAGGGACAATCAATAGGCACCGCTTCCAATCTAAACATTGCCAACAAGTTTGCATCCCCTGTGATCGTTGAGCAAATGTGCTTCAAAGATCGACGCTCCGAAACACAAAATGCTGAAAATCAAAGAGAAACTCATGTCATACAAGTTTAGATCAATCATTGAAGGACGTTTGTTATCTTAGAGCCATGAAGTTCAAATCTTCAGAAGAACCTACACAACTATTAAAGGAACGACATGAATATAGAAAATTGTAATGAATCTGGATTTTTTGAATTTTAAATCAAACTAGAAAAAGTGACGAAAAATCTGAACTCAAAGGACCGTCGTAAAATAACTTATTTAGAAATCTTATATAAAAGACAAGCAGTTCATTTGTTTCCTTTCAATACTAACGTTATGATTTTGCGCCGTAAGTTTAACAGCTTCCTGTCACAGTGCCTTTACGACTTCCGAAACCCAAGACCACAAAATTCTCACTTTTTACGTGTCTGCTCGGATGCCTGAGTTTAATTTTCTCGACAGAATAGAACCTGAGACTTTTCTCAATCTCAACTGGCCCTAAAACTTGACTCAGTCTGTCAACAGGAGCTAGAGATCACGTCGTAAAATAATTAATCATTTGAAATCCACTTACTTTCCTTGTACTGGAGAACATTGTAATGTTTTTCGTGGAAAACAACACACCGGTAACATGTGTCTTTCCTAGAACAAAAAAAAAAGAGCAAAAGTTTAGAGAAAGGAATCACAAAATCAAATCTAACCACGAACGAATGTCATTCCATTCCAATTCCTGTAATTCTGGGGTTTCTCATTTAAACAAAAACCAAAGATGGGGAGAGAGGTAGACTTTTACTTTGAATTCCTGCTGAGGAAAAAAAAGAATTTCAATAAATTAAAGAAATCCCGCTTTCCACTTTTCTCTCTCTCTCTCAGCCAGTGGTTGACTCGTCTAGAGAGTAAATTAGTATTCTCAAAGTTACTTAGCAGGAGGGAGGATTGTCAATACACAGGGAGTGACGGAGTACATTAGACTAGTTTCCTCCTCCTCTTTCTGTGGTAAAACAAATACATGAGCAAAACCAATATGTACTTTTCCTAATGAGGCAGGGAAAAGGGTTAACAAAAGAATCTGCTCGCACGCAAAGCTATGCTCTGCTCTGCAATCCTTCCGAATAGAAACCTTAACGAGCTTCTTCATCAAGACTTACGGACGTTCATGCCATAGCATAGCAGCAGTCTGTTCTGCCATTGCCTAGTGGGAACTACTATGGAAGGAATAAATTGAAAAAGTCAAGAGAAAAGGGGATCGTTCCCAGACGGACGGAACTGTATGGACGTACATTTCATAAACGAAGGACATATACATACATGGGAAGGATTCCGACAGTTCATTTACATAAGTAACCATGTATTATGGTCTCAGAGGGAGCCCATTAGGAATTTCAATTAGTTCAAATGGAGATTCCCTTCTATGGGTGAAAGTTTGTCGCCTTAAAGCATCCGGTACTGTACTTCCCTGGTACGACCGACCAAGCGACCTGCCTGCCTGCCTGACAAATGCCAGGACTTTCACTCTCTGCTCAAAGACTCGGGTGGTTGAATATGCATTGCATAATACATTGCATGGGCAGAGGAGGACATTTGGCACAAATGCGTGTAGTCCAAAATGAGGAAATTTTCTCCTCAATGTTCTCTTCACATGCAAAATAGAATAGAGTAGGGATCCATGCTAGTAGAATAATTCTGAATTATATAAGCGATTACGAGTTGACTCTAATT
>WJEZ01002983.1:0-11897 GCA_009869925.1 Thalassaphorura encarpata
TAAATTAGTATTACAACTTCAATTCATGAGTTCAGACTCAGAGCCCCGTGAAAACATCTTAAATTATTATACTTTCTTATCTTAAGTAACACTGGCTCGTTTAATTACAAGCGTGAATAACTACAACAATGGGTTATGTGCACTTCACTCGCTCTGTTGTCCATCAATTTATTCCTACAAATTAGAAAATCGTAAAGTGCTCATACTTCGATAAACGAACCATGAAAATGAAGAAAAAAATGAACACGGCAGAGAAAGAGAAACTAAAAAGGAACTTTTTATTTTAAAAGTAATAATTAATTCCTTACTCTCCGTGTTTCACGCACAAGCGAAGCATCTCTGAGACACAAGGAGAATTTTTGCTCTACTTACTTATTCGCTCATGCCAGTTAGCATTGTGAGTAAGCTTTAGATCAAGTTGCATAGCATTGCATGGTTTGACTAATAGAGAAATTAATATGAACATCGTCTTTGGCAGCAAATTGAGAAAGGGTTCAGGTTCAAGTTGGGCAATGGATGGCTGGGTGACCAACCACTGACCAAACCACCTTCGCCTTTTTCCTTTGTCTTGCTTTGCTCAGATTGACCAGTTCACTTTTGAGTCCAAGCAAAATTGAAGCCTCAAACAAATTTACTTTGCAGTAGTTGTTTACTCTTGGCCTGGGTACAAACAAGGCTCATTTTCGCGTGTCAAACAGGAGCTCAAAATTAAAAACTCGTTAATTAGTCACAAAAATGCGATTTAACAAGTGGGTGCTCCATGCGGGCATCGTGCTTTTGGCCTTGGTCCAATATGGTGACGCGACACTGATGCTCACTTCTTTATTAATGGCTGCTCAAACTGGGATGATGATGGGCAAATTATCGGTCGGAGGATTACTCATGATGCTCATGGCTGGTAAGGACAATCTTGATAAAAATACTTCATAGGCATTTATTTATTGAAAATAATTTTTCTGTAGCTCAACAAAATCAGACACCTTACGGAGGGGCACGATCTATTAGAGCTGGAACTGGAACAATGGGCGGTCCCCCATCCAGACGTTACAAGAGAGCCATCGAAGTCGAAATTAACGGACCAGAAGAAAAAATCATACGAGATCGTATGGTTCGACAAATCGACTCAACTTTTGATAGTCTGACATGTATTCCTAAATTTGTGTGTGGAATGAATGCTGCACCTCCATCATAAAAAAACGAGTCTTCTCAACGACTATGGACATTTGATCAAAACTTATTTTGTGTAAGTTGCAAAAATTTCTTATGCATATAGACAGTCCGATTTTTTATGAATTACTAATTTCATATCCCCAATATTTCTGACCGAGATTTTACATATGTCCCAATTTCTCAGGCAATAACTTTCAATTCTGAAGTTCTAAAGAATACAAATGAATACAAGAGCTTGTCAAGTCAAACAAATTGTAAGCGTATGCACGTGCATTACTTTAGATTTATAATTTGAAGTTCTAGTTCTGGCTTCAAGTGACAGTCCACTGCAGACTGACAACCCATTAACAATGCATAAAATTCCGGTTTTCGTGGCGTAAACGCGTAAAGCAAGTATTAAAATGTAAAAGCTTCTTGTCAAAATTGTAACAAGAGAATTGACAGACAGATTGAGGACATCAATTTATAACCAGACAAGGAACTATCACTTAAATAAGAAACTAATTTCTTTTGATTAAATTTAAGAGAGGATGAGAAAGATGCGGATGATGATGATGAATTGGATTCAGAAGAAGAGGCCGAGGGCTTTCCAAAAACAGACGAGGAATTCAGATTAGCTCTTAAAGAAAAGGATAAGCTCAAGGAAATGGCAAATGAAGGTAAAGATTTACTAGCTTTTTAATTAATCTTTGAATCAAATTTTCAGATTGTCACGAATATTTTTTTGTAATAGAACTCTTGGAGGAAGACCCTGGGATGATTTCCTATGTGTTGAAAGACGTAATGCAAGATATGACCAAATTGAAGAATCCAAATCGTCAATCACCTGGAGTGACTACGTTTGAAGGTCCAGTTGGACATGGAGACTCGGAATCAGATGAAGGGCCTTCCGAAGATTCTCCGTCTAAAATTGCTTCTTTCTCCCCATTAAAAACTCTAGTTTCAGCTTTTCGACTTCCATCAATAAAAATAAAAAGTAGTGGCTCAGTTGATGATGCTTTTGACAAGGATCCTTTCTTTGCTGGATTCAAAAGATCCATGCGAAGACTTCAAGACAATGAGGATAGCCCTAGCGAGCCACCAATGACAAGAGAGGCTAGGAAAGCTTACGTTGTTCAGAAGAAGAAGGAACTGGAGAAGGTAAGAATTAAATCACCAAACTCGCTGATTTTGTTTATATAAATCTAATTCCGATTTTATAGGTGACCGACCCAGTCCAGAAATATCAAATCGCGGAAGACATTGGGAAAAAAACCAAGAGTCAACAAGACTGTGCTGCTGCATTCAAGAAATGTCCATATGAGTGGGATCAAGTCATGGCAATGGTCAATACAACTAAGGCAGAACGTTTTACCAAAGCCCCTTACTCAAGGTAGCTCAGGATCATTTTCTGGTGCGGATAAAGTCGTTTTCCTAGTAAGTTCAGAAAATATTTTCATTTTTATGTGACCTAATGACCTGAACACCCACATTTCATCTAATTTTTTGTAGAAAACATCCGATGGAAAAGTCGGGACCGGAGTTCCGCTTTCTTTGAACTCTGATGATGGAGTGACGACCGTGACTCACGATCTTGGGAACGGAAATACTGTGGAAATTTCCATGAAACTCTTCAAAGTTCACAAGACAAATAAGAGCAACGAAACCATGAGTGATTACGATGACGAAATAGAAAGCGACAATCCAAAGCCGATGATGATTAAGCCAGCGCTAGGTGCCCCAATCGTGGCTCTGGCCAATTCCAGTGCCCCTGTATTAAATGTTGGCGAAATTGCGGATGATGAATGGCAAGATGAAGCCCAGCTGAACTCTGCTGCCCAAATATTCGAAGACCATTAATAGTGGGAAAATGAAGCCTAAGAGAAAAAATGCAGTTCCATTTATTGTGAGTGAGCAAGACGACTCTGGGTCGGCGTCTCAGTCAAGTGAAAAGGTTCGTCCAATTCCTACGACGACGAATAATAAGACCAAGAAAAAGGGTAGCAGTACTAGTACTAGCAATATCAGCAGCGGCAGTAAAGTAGAAGTAGATGACGAAGACAAATCTGTCACCGTTACTCTCCCCAAGGATAAAAACAAGAACAAGAACAGCAGCTCCAACAAAGGAAAAGAAAAGGAAAAAGTAAAGGAAGAAGTCAAAAGCGAAGATTCCTCTGAGGAATACGATGATGATTTTGGCGAAGGACTTGTCGAAGGACTCGTGGGCTTCCGTGACATGTACCGTCCATTAGGACCAATTGGGGTCAAATTCGATAAGAAAGATAAGCAACCAACTCCTCCTCCATCAACAAAGGCGGCGGCTGTGACGCCAACACCAGAACCAAAACATCGTCCTGATTTCCCCCCACCATTGACCCGCAGACGTTCTCCAGGAACAACCAAAGTCGTTGCTCCTCCATCACGCTATCGAAACTAATTCTTCCTTCGAAAACCTTCCAAGTGAAGTTACGGACAGGTCTCACCCTAATATACAGTATTTTCGAGCTTTTTATGAAAGTCTGCCACTCTCTTTCTTCAAATTGATCCGATCAGCTCTACTACGATTTATATTTATTTGTCTGAGTTACCACTGCTCTAACACACATGATTCTTAATTGGCATCTTCATTTGAAATACTATTTTAGAAAAAACTGTAATATTTTCATTTGAAGGGATTGTTAATTGAATAATTCGAGAAATCTAATCAGGTGTGGATGCGGAGTTTTATTTGTTAACTGTTTACAAATTTTATTTTTGTTACTTTTCATGAATCGCGAATAAAACTCTAATTCTTTATAAATTTTATTCCTGGCTTAATTCATAGTATTTTTATATTAATTTTATTAATTTACAATAAGAGTTAAAATAAAATTTCTAAAGGTCTGAAGTGGAGCTCTAAATTCTGCACATCAAGGAAACCCAGAGTGGGAGAATTGAGGCGGTCAGAATTTGCGTTCCAGAAATATTCCACGAGAGAATCAGAATCAGATTGGAGCTGCCGATTTTCTTTTGATTTTTAATTAATTAATTGTTCATATTTTGTACGTCTGTAATTTCTTAGAATGGCACTAAGAAGATTGACCCAGTTGAATCGATTACAATCCATGGTTGTATCCAGCAGAGGATTCAGAACAACAAGCACAACGCATCCAGTTCCCATGTTTGATGATGAAGAAAGAATTTTACAAAAAGTCATGAAAGAGAGAGCAGAGGATTTGGTAAGGAAATCAAAATTTAGAAATTTAAAAAAAAAAATAGTACAGTACATACAAATTGACAACCGGTAGTTGTCAATGAAAACTTCTCATCTCACTTTAGAAAATGAGACCTAATTTCTAAGGCTTAAGATTTATTAATTAATGCATGCGTTCGTAACGAAATGAAAATAGGGCATTCATCGGAATTGCGTCATAATCAATCTATTACTTGCTGATTACACGTGTTGGGTACGGTATACGGTTTGTGAATTAATTTAGGTTGTCCATTACTTCCGCAAAGGTCAGGCTAGGCAAATTACTGGCGACTTAATTAAACTAAATTATTAGAATTTTATAATATCTCTGTAGTTGACTGAAAGCATAGATAATAGATAATGCTGCTAAATGTTCTTGAATTGCAAATCATGACAGGTCTATTAATTAACTAATTTACCACGTAGTAGTATACGTACATGTCAAGATTTGCAGAGTACTAGTAATTTTTAATTTTTAACTCAAACAGCTTCCTGCAGAAAAAAGATTACAATTGAAATTTGTTGAACTAAAATTTTATAATTTGAGCTATTTCCAATTTGTCCTTTCCTAATTAATTAGCAGTTACGGTTAGCTTGAACGAAATAAATATCAGTGACTGGCTGGCCGGAATAGTTAGTACCAGCCTTTACGCCTAACTTTAACTATGCAACTCAGAATTATGAAGTATAGTATTTTTTACTCGGAGAATCACGCACGGGTATAAAATAGTAGTTAGACGGTATTACATTTTTTAATTTAATCATTCATACTATTATATGTAAATCTAAATCATAACTTTACCTATTTTCGTTTTGTCTTTTGAGAATTGGATGGAGTGAAGGAGTGAACTATGCACTTACATTTTACTCTAGTTCCTGCGCTTGGTAGGCATGCGAAATCCATTGGCGGTTTCCTTGTGAGATTTCACACTTCACACACTTTTATTTCAACTATTCATATTCAAGTAAAATTCCACTTGACTCGCTCAAACTCAGAAGACGATTAGAACTAGATTCGACTAATTTGACCTAGTTTCAGCTCAATTCAAGTTCAAGTTAAAAAGAGATAAAAACATTCCATGAGACCCATCAATTGTTGAATTTTCATCAAGGGAGTTAAACAAATCAAATGTAGAAGAAAAAGAAATCAGCCGAAATTATCTCTTTTATCAAATTCTCCTGGTCCTGCACCGTCCTAAAAATCTGTTCCAGTTTTCGCGTATTCTAATCAGGAATCTGGATACGAAGACGGATTGATTTGAAGATATGAGTTAAGAATGGGGATATTTCAGCGGGACATCCGCTCTCCGTTGTCCTTCTTGCTAAGCACTCGAGGAAATATCAATCAGACCGTCCAATCTAGAAATCTTCAAAAACCTCATCGAAGTCGCCCTCACAGTCACTATGATTCCCTTGGTTTAACCCCAAAAGCAAGTGCTTCAGAAATTAAAAAAGCATATTATAAGCTATCCCTCCTCCATCACCCGGACACGAATCCAGCTGGGTCGAAAGGCCATGAGAAATTTCAAGAAATCAATGCCGCTTATGAAATTCTAGGAAATTTGAAACTCCGAAGACTTTATGACAAGGGAATGTTAACTGGGCAAGAGTATGTGGATCCAGATGGAACTAGTGTAGTCTATGAGGCTGGACCTTCTGCTGCTGCTGCTGCAGAATCTGATTATTATTCTGGTGCTGCAAAACCAGGAGCATTTCGTAGAAGAGACGGAAAAGTTCCTACGAACTGGAAGAACGGCTCATTTTAATTTTGATACTTGGTCTCAATTACATTACGGAGCTACGCTTGATGAAGACGTTCTCCGGAAGGCAAGAAGAGAAATCAAGGAAGAAAAAGTGGCCAGGAATAAAAGAGACGCTAAGACAGATGGGTTTCTAGTAGGATTTATAATCGGTGTACTCGTTATCCTAGCGATTGGTACTGAATATTTAGCTGACTGGGATAGAGCAGATACCAAAAAGTTGTCCAACAAGAAAGAAGTTGGTACTTGACCTTAAGGACTCTAGTCATTACATTAAAAAGACTCTAGTTTAAATATATAGAAGTGTACACAAATATTGAAATAGTAAATAAATTCAAATATATAAAATACATACGTTGAAATCCGAATAGAACTAATTTTTCGAGTCGTGAAAGTTTTAAAGTGATTGTTATTGTTACCTGGTAAGAAATGGTGAAAGTATTGCGATTTAGTTTTTCACTACATTTACAAGTTAACAAGGTTTTTAATTAATTTATTTTCTACTTGCAGCCTGCCCCTCTAGCAAATCCTTATGAGAAACCCGTGAGGAAATGTATTTTGTGTGAACACAACATTCAAGTGGATTATAAAAACGTGAAACTCTTGTATCAGTTCGTATCGCCTTACACTGGATTGGTCTATGATCGCCACATTACTGGACTTTGCAAGGCTCAACAGTTAAAACTTAAAAATGCAATTCAAGAGGCTAGATTTTTCGGTGACTGAAACACAAATGCCTAAGATTATTGTCTCAAAGACTTAGATTTCTAACTTCTTATTTTCTTTATTCAGGTTATATGGCATCGTATTTGAAAGAAGTTGAATTCCTCAAAGATCCCAAACTTTGTGACCCAGAAAGGCCAATTCGCCCACATCCCTACTAAACTCGATCCAAGATGACGAGAAGAATAAAAATTCGTTTAGAAGGTTATTATCAATTAAGATTTTATTTAAACGTCTCAGAAATCTATTTAAGTCTAGCCTCAGATAACAAAGTTCAGATTTACTTATGAACATCATTGGGATCGTTTGACCGGGTTAAACGTTAAATAAATGAGTTACAAACGTTGCTGAAAATACAAATGTTTTACAGATAAGCAAATTACTTGTGTTTATTAGAACTCAATTCAAAATCTTGGATAAATTGTTCACTTAGCATTTAGAGTCGTCCCGATAATTCGAATCCGTTCCAGAGACTTACCTTGTATCCTTGCTTAGGAAATTACAATAGGGGACTCAGTTGCAGCTCCAGAACCAGATTGGAGGTTTAGGCCTTCTTGACCTTCAGCTCCATGCTGCTGCAAGTTACCTACTCCGGCTTCGGAGTGTGACGCAGACAGTTTATGGACCTTGGTCATTTTCTTCATGATCTTAGCCAATTTCTTGAACTTTTTGTCCTTCTTGTGTTTAACACAACTTGAATCCAAAGTCCATGGAATTTTAGCTCCTTTCCCCATCACAGGGAATTCTTGAACATGAACATGTCCATGTCGACCCTTATGATCATGACCGTGGCCGTGTTTTTTCAAGTTCTTTTTGTCAAATTTTTTGCAACATTTTTTTCTCATATCCAGGTGCTTTGAAAGTTTGGCTTCATCTTTATTTTGTTGCAAAATTTTCTGCAAATAAACCAGAGTTAAGGATTCTAGACGCCAATTTAATGTAAAATATGCAATTTTATTCTTACCTTGCGTGTGTCTAGAGCCATTTCTGGAAATGGAATTCTCAGCATGCAATGTCCAGCATGAATACCCTGGCGCTCACAATTGGAGCACAAATCAAAGTCAGGGCATTTGATACATTTGTAGCGAAATCCAACGACAGCCTTGTCACAGCTCCTGCAATTAACACCAGAATGGGCTATTTGATGAGCCACTCCATCACTTTGACAATTGTTTCCTCTTTGGAGGTCATCATGCGGTGACCCTTCTTGGCCATTGGTTTGGTCCATGTTTTCAGTATTGGAATTTCGCATAGCCATTTTAGTAGTAGTAGTAGTAGTATTTAGTATTGAGTTGTAATGAACTAATTTTTAAGTCAGTTTATTCAAAAAACAAAAAACAGTTAACAACGTTCAAGAAAATGTAAGAGTAAGACTTTATTTGGACTGACACTGAATCAAGTGTGGTTCACACCCCACAGACGACATTCAATTTATAACAGAAGCAAAAACGACAGACAGACTGAAATTGTGTTTTGTGTATGCGGAGCAGTGCACGTAAAAGGTGCTTTTGTTTTGCACTTTAAACCTAACCCAACGTTTCTCAATGTAATAGCCAATCCAAAGGAAGTGAAAACGTTCATTTCATGTGCAAAATGCAATGCACTGCAGAAGACAACCTTACTCCACACAAAGGTCGCACGTACACATACACAGTACACAAAAAAATTACTGCAAATCAATGCAAGGGGCTTTACAGCTGCATGTGCCAATTTTTCGGTGTTTATTAATGCATCCTCAAATCCTTAAACAATGTCCTAACAAAAATGACTATTGCCACTTTTGTTAAGTTAATAGAAAACAAAAAATAGTTATGTCGCTCATTTTGTGTCATCATTGGAGCCGGAAGATCCATTCCCTCTTAATTGAACCATCATGATTGCATATGTTAGAACAACACTTGAAGCCTAAAAATTAATTAATTACTCGAATGTTTATTCATTTTTACGTAATGTGTTTGAGAATTCATACCGTTCCTAAAAAGCTGTACGTGACTGTGAAAAATCGTCCACCTCTCAAGGCTACATTGGAGTTTTCAATTTCCAAATATTTGGCATTTGTTAGCAAGGATCGCCTCTTGGGGTTCAAAATCCAAGATTTGAGGTAGCTTATCTAAATAAATTTAATTATATCAATTACTTTGTCAAATTAATTTTCAAAAAATCGATTGACAATGTACGTATTTACCTGGTGATGAGCCTCAGCCGCAAAAAACATCTTTAGCGTCGCTGACAGAAAATACACTAGTGTTATGAGAGGAAATGCAATAGTCTTGGAATTTAGAATATCTGCTGTGCTAACTGCACAGTAAAATATCAGTGTGATAAAAGTGCTCAGAAACATCGGGCCGACAAAATGATTGAATCGATTAATCATTTCTTCGATTTTGTAGTAATAATTGAAAACCTGTGGAAATATATCCAGAATTGCTCAAAATAGAGGAAATGAGTAAGGCAAAAATTGAATTATTCTCTTACACTTTGTTCAACAGGATGAGAATTCCCTGAACTTTGAAGTAAAAGTTTTTTGAAATTCTTCCCCAAAATCAATGCGACAAACGCAATAATATCCAAGAGACAATAGACCAAGTCAATAAAAATCCATTTGTAAAATCGAACAAGGAGGGATAGAAAGGAAACAATTTGCAATCCTATTCCTATTGAGATCTCTCCATTGTTGGACGAAGGTAGAAAGAAACTCAAACAAGAATTGTTGGGCGTATTTGTTGAAACCGTTATCTGAATCCAAAATCAAAGGATGAGAAATAAAAAAGGCAGAAATGCTGAAGAGGATGACAAGGGCTGTTAGAAATATCATAAAGTACTCCGTCTAGTGGTTAAATACGAATTATTAAATTAATTTAAATTTCTACCAGGATTTACAATGTCCGTGTTTATTTTAACCTTTCTTCGTCCATCCCTTTGAGGGTCCGGTTCACCAAAAATTGCGATTATAGATTTTTTCTTAAACCAGCCAGCGTAGAAGAAAAAACAACATGACGTGAATTTATTAACGCTGTCTAATAGTCTCAAAATGTTGTTCAAATTGCTAGGCACTGGACCTACAACAGTTCCGTGAATTTCTCCAAAACTCGCCAGACAGAACAGTGTTTGAATTCCACCACAAAGAAACTAAAATATGTTTATTTTAGGCTTGAATTTGCTTTAAATTTTGTACGTTACTTACCATGTGGAAAGAATTAGTGTCCAGAATATAGGTCTTTTCCACCTGGACTACCTTAAAAGGAAGTAGGCAACCATAATAAAATAAATTGAATAGAGGGCGAAAATATGACACAAAAGCCATTGTTGTGTCCGCAGTTAGTTTTAATTCAGACATCTGAGATCTTTTCCACCTGGACTACCTTAAAAGGAAGTAGGCAACCATAATAAAATAAATTGAATAGAGGGCGAAAATAAGAAACAAAAGCCATTGTTGTGTCCGCAGTTAGTTTTAATTCAGACATCTGAGCCTTTACTTGAGGAAAATCTACAGTACACTGCAATTTTTCTGAAGTTTTTTCCATTTTGAGGTAAATACTGAACGAAATATCAGTTCTGTTTTATTAAATCCGGGCCCATTAGTGAAATTGAGCTCCAGTCCAATTTGCGGACCTTGGACATTCTCTGATACGGGAGAGATTTGCTTTTAGGCGAATAATAATTTTCTTTCTGTTTATTTAACACTACTTGCACTGTTAATGGATTAGATTAATCACATTGTCCATTAAGATTAAGTGCTCTTACTGCTCTACTCAACTAAAATCATGGCATTTGACATTTGCCTTCAATTGAAAGCTAAACGTTAAACTTATCAAGTTATATGCTGGAATAATTTGCTTCTCTGGAGGACACGCATTCCAAATTTCCATCTGGAACTGACTCCTGTATGTACAACGTCATCAAACAGGTAACTTCTACTAAAATCAGGAATCGGCCTATTTGTTTCCTCTGAATTGAATCATCATGATGGCATAAGTGAGGATGACACTGGAGGCCTAAAATAATAGTTATGATTGATTAATATTTAATTACAATAATAACTTTCGGATATGTATGAAGAATTTATTACCGCTCCTAGGAAATTGTATGTGATTGAGAAAAATCGTCCACCTTTGAGGGCAACATTGGAATTTTCTATTTCCAAATACTTTGCTGTGGTTAGCACAGATCGCCTTTCAGGGCTCATGATCCATGTTTTGAGATAGCTTATCTAGATAAATATATTTAATCAATAGGTTTTTCTAAAACTGCTTGGAAAATTTACTTATCATTTAATGTTTACTTGATAGTGTGCTTCAGCCGCAAATATTAATCTTAGTCCACTCGATAAAATGTAAACCGCCCACGAAAAGGTAACTGCTAACGTCTTTGCATCTAAAGTATCCACTGTGCTTACAGCCCAGTAAAATATTAGAGCGATGAAATTACTCAGGAATATAGGCGCCATAAATTCATTAAACCGATTAATCGTTTCAGCAATTTCGTAGTAGTGTCTGAAAACCTGATTAATGGGTTGAAAATATAAGAAAATTGCATTAATCCCGTCGCAGTTCGGGAAATTGGTGTCATACCTTTTCTTCGTCATTATATGAGTTTTCTGAACTTTTAACCAGGATTCGTTTGAAGTTTCGTCCCAAAATCAGTGTGACGAATACGACAAAGTCCATCAGCCAAGTGATTAAGTCGATCAAGATCCACTTGTAAAATCGACCAAAAAGTGACACAAAGGATAGAATGTATAATCCAATAGGAATTTCTTCGTATGCCATTGCTGGGATATTAAATCTGCTGAGGAAAAGTTTGTTCGTGTAGTCTTGAAAACCATTTTCAGAATTAAAAACCCAGGCGTAAGAAGTTCTAAAGGCGAAAATGCTGAAGAGAAAGAGAATACCCGTGAGGAATATGATCCAATACTTTGTCTATAACAGTTTACATACAAATATTTTCTTCAAATACGGTTTGCGTAACTTTTGATTTTAGTCTTACATTTCGTTCAAGTTTTTTAGCGCTTGGTTTACCAAATATTCCGATTA
>WJEZ01002984.1:0-11896 GCA_009869925.1 Thalassaphorura encarpata
ACCCCTCATCGTAAAACCCCCAGGACACAAAGAAACAAGAAATCAAGCCATTCTTCTGGACTTGAGATCAGGTCAACCACTTAATAATCAAACCCTTACAGCTGAATTCCCAGAATCTCGGGTTCCTGATGCAGATGTCGTTAAGGTATCTGTAATTGGAGATTTGCTGGGAGCATCTATCACGAATTTGGATAAATTGATTCAATTGCCTGTTGGATGCGGGGAGCAGAATATGCTGAACTTTGTCCCAGATATTGTCATCTTAGATTATCTTCAAGCATTGGACACATTGACTCCCGAAATTAAATCCAAAGCTCTGAGATTTTTGGAATCTGGATATCAACGAGAATTGACTTACATGCACTCAGATGGATCTTTTTCTGCATTTGGCAAATCTGACGCTTCAGGCTCAACTTGGCTCACTGCATTTGTCATCAAATCATTTGCAGCTGCTGCGAAGCACATTACGATTGATGAGAATATTATTAACCATGGTGTGGATTTTCTGATTCGTCAACAGCAAAAGGATGGAGAATTCATTGAAGTTGGACGTGTGTTTAATTCAGATATTCAAGGTGGATCTTCTGGAAGTGGATTAGCCTTGACTTCCTACGTCGTCTTAAGCTTAATCGAAGTTTCTAAGATTTACCCCGAAATTAACCCAAAAGCATCAGCAGCTATTAAAAAGGGACTTGATTATATGTCGAGTAAATATCCAGCAGCTGTGAAGAATCCATATGCATTGAACCTGGCATCTTACACTTTCCATCTTGCAGCCCATGAGAAGAAGGACGACATTTACAACTTGGTTGAGCAACAAGCAAAATTCAAAGGAGATTTGAAATTCTGGGAAAGAGTAGATCGTGAAGATGAAATTTATAAGGATAATTCTACAATAGTCGGTGGAAATTTCACTCCAAAAATTATTGCTCCTATCTGGCGTCAGAAAATGAAACCTGTATCCGTCGAAATGACTTCATATGCTCTGATGACATATTTGATCCGGGAGAAAATCACAGAAAGTGTTCCTTTGGGAAGATGGTTGTTGCAGCAAAGAAATCCTGAAGGCGGATTCCTCTCCACACAAGACACAGTTGTTGGACTCACTGCTTTGGCACGATTTGCTCTTGTCACGACTTCTCCAAACTCTGATTTGAAAATCAAGGCGATTTACGATGGGAAATCTCAAGATATTGCAGTGAATAAGGATAATGCTTTGGTGCTTCAGGAATTCTTCCTCCCTGGCACAACTCACAGTGTTGAATTTGAAGCCCAAGGAAAGGGCACAGCTTTGGCTCAACTTGCCTGGAGTTATTATGTTGAGGGACCTGCACTGTCCACGTTTGATCTTAAAGTTGAAGTAATAACCAGAAAATCAGTCTACTTAGCAATTATTCTTTGAATATCTAATTTTGTATTTATTTTTGCCTAGGTCTTGAAACATTCTAACCCTGGAACAATGCCATTGCGCGTCTGCAACCGATTTGTCAGTCCAGTTCCATCTAATATGGCTGTGATGGAAATTCATCTTCCATCTGGATACTACTTTGACCCTGAAACTGCTTCAGAAGTCCTGAAAGAGAAAAATGTTCGCCGTCACGAACTCGACGAAGCAGATACGAAACTGAATATTTATTTTGATTCATTTTCCAATGACACGACTTGCTTTTCTGTCAATGCAAATCGTGTTTTCCAAGTAGCTAATCCAGCCAAAGCCTCGATCCTTGTTTATGATTATTACGACAACACAAGGAGAGGCGTTGCTTTCTACGAACCACCCATGCTTTCTATTTGTGATATTTGTGCAGACGAAAAAATGTGCAAAGTTAAAAATTGTGTTTAAGCTTTGTTGCAGTCCCTAAGGATTTTGACTTTTAACTGATCTTGCCTATTTGTTGTTAATTTTTACGGTTTAAAATTATTTTATTTCAACCAATCCTAATGTTAATGGAATATTAAGCTTCAAATAAATTATCTTTAATCATGCAATGAAGTTTTAATTTAGCCTAGCCAGTGTATTCTCTAAAAACACAAAGCAGTCGGAATTGGGCCATGGAAAGGCAATGAAATGCGTATGGAGGGAAATCCACCTGTGCAGTCGTTCTTGTGAAGTAAAATAATATGGCCAGTTTTCCGAACTAATCCAGTATAAATGTGGACAATACTTCTATTTTGGCAGTTGCCTTTCATATGGGGAAATTTTCATATATCTGAAGTGAAAAATCCAAATTATTTTTGATATCGGTGCCTAAACAATTGGTTTGAGTTTGTGTTGGGATTCCCCTTGAGCTTGACCGTGACGACTTCTCGCTCGTGATAAAAATACACAATATTGCTTCTTTACATAAGATAGAAATAAAATTCAGAGACACAGACAAGAAAATCATTCAATTCGTATACATAAACTTATCCAATTGAATGAAAATAATATTATGATATTGACAGTTGATGAAAAGGCCATAGTCCATGTGTGACGTTCTTTATATGAATTAAAATTTCAAATCCAACCTTTCACACACAAAATAAATCATGTACCAGAACCCGCGTCACAAAAAGTACCAGCTGCCATGTAAAAGTATAATTAGTTATTTTCTTTGGAAAAATATATTCATGTCTCTATTTATTCCAAGTTCCTCTGCCACTCTGCCTTGCTAGTGCTCAGTTTAATCTGGTCTGAGTTCGATACATGATTCCACATACTAATCCTAATCCATCCACAAGTCAAAGTCAACCACACGCATTTCTATTACCTTTTGCTTTTGCAATGACTTAATGCCTTGCTTACAGCACTAATTGGACTTCACCACCAACACCATGAATACCTTAAACACCTACCTGAGACATTTTTAGTTTGTCCCTCGTTCTTCTGCGAGAAGGTGTAATTTGTAAATTCGATCATGCTTGCTTCCGAAGCTGGCTGATCTAGAGATTTTTTTATTGAGTGTGAAATTAATTCTAGTATCCGTCCCTGACCCAATTAAACCTAACGATACAAAAAATAATTCCCTGAAGTATTTCAAGTTTTAAACCTCGTTTGAAAAAATTGAAAAGTTAAAAAAATACAGTTGAGTGTGTTCAGTTCTGTTGTGTCCAAATTTGTCGAAAAATTAAACACCTGAATTTTATATTGATCGAATTTAAATAAAATAAATTAAAATGAAAAGCCGAAGACAAAACAAAGCTTGGGGCAATGAGATTTCCGGATTTTTAATATTTGGTGCCGTGTTTTTATTGAGTTGTTCAACGTTCATAGTTTTAATTAGTGTGGACAGTGCGGAAGCAACAGGTAAGATGCGAATTTTATGTAATCAATGATTTAATTAAGGAGATTTTGTATTTTGACATAATTTCTTGTTACTTTTCATTCGTACCAAAAATGTGCGTCAATTTTTTAACAGTGCAATTCATAGATTTGTTACTTCTCAGGAAATCGCCCATTATTGAGCAGACATTCAGAACTGATTCACACCATGGCATTGACAATCATTCGTGTCAATGCCGTTTTAATTAAACATAATAAGAATATAATTGAATGTACGAATCTTATTGTTTATCGTCACTCAATTTCCCTGAAATCACGATTAGATCATCATTTCTTTGAAGAGCGAGTTGTAATGCCATACGTTATATTCACTTTCATTAAAATTCAATTAGACCAATTTAATCTTGCGTCACAATTTTTCTTTGCATCAGATATCATTCACTTTTTTCTAGTACAAAGGAAAAATACTTTAGGGAGGAAAGTTACCAAATAATCCGTGTATTGCAACTTGGAGTGCACTTTCTGTCACTGAATTCTCGTTTTTATTGTTATGTACGTCAACGGCTGTGGTCTGGTTTTTTCTCTGCGTTAAAAAGCATATAAAAAGTCATCATATTCCAACACATGTGTAGGTGAGGTTGCTGGCTGCAGTAACTGCATTGTATTATCACTTGAGAGCTGATTGCTTTTTGCCACCAACCAGGAATGAATGAATTGGTCCAAATTATTCTTATGTTGCGTAACGAGCACATGTGCGAGCGGCAAGGGAAATCTCATGAGTAAATTTGACCCAATTTCAAAAAGTCAATCAATTTTTAAAGTAATTTTGTATGTCGTTTGACATTTTGGACAATTCAATAGCACTATTATATAAATGGGGTTTCCCCCATCGTGGGGACCGGATTTCCCTTTTGATCGGAAGCCAATTTATGACATACCATATGCATTTAGAATTTCATTTTGTCAAATAAGTCAGCTATTTTATAAAAATCACTTTGAAAGCCTGCCTTGTCATAATTTTTATCAAGTCTTGCTTAGTTGTGGCCACAAAAACTTTTAACATTTCAGTAATAATGATGAGTTATACCTATATGATACGATTTAAATGACTAGACACAAGTGAGAATTCCATTGCAAATTGCTTCTTGGTTTCTTAAATTGGTCTAGCATTGGCTATTTTAGCTTACTCATTCCTTCCTGTGCATAATGATTGAGAACATATATTTACTGACTAGACTACAACTTTTCTTCACCTTGTTCCAACCAATTAGGGATAATTTAGTATTAAATGTAGAAAATGCTCATAACAAATAATGTCCGGCATTTTTATCAAATGAAGTACACACTGTAAGAACGTGTGAGTCGTGTGTCCCATTCACAACAGATAGCTCCTTGGAATTTTTAACCATGCTAATTTTGTTTAGGTGAGTAGATAGCATTGCTGGCTGCTTACTTACAACAAATCGGCGTGAAATCCGCGTGACTTTGACGCGTACTTGAGAACAAAGGAAGATTAGGCATGGTTGAACATAATTTCTTTATTGGCTACTGTGTGACTAAGCTAGGCTTTGAAAATCTCACCGTACCTGTACCTATACATGCAATGCGTATAAATTTGGCACGGTATTTTGGATGCGATAATCGTGTTAGGTAGACTAATAGGATATAGATTCGTGGATACTTTTAGTATTTTCGCATTCCATACCCTAACTTCGTGTTTTGACTTCTGTTAGCTGTTGTGATCATTAAAAGTAATAATTGTTCACCAAAATGTATAGCATCGTCCTTATGTCATATAGCAGATCGCTTAAGTAATATTACATGGGTATCCCATCCGCATCATAAGAATTTCCAGCGAGTGCGTTAATCTTAATCGTTTCTTAATTACAGACAGACCAGAAACCCATCCATGCTAACCGAGAATGCTTTGCTGATAATAGGACTCGACGAACTTGTGGGTACAATTTTACTTTGGACTATTTCTGGGTCATGTCCAAAGCATGTTACGATTGTCCAAATATAACAAAAGACTGCTCAAGATTCGATTGTATCCCAGCTGATGGGGTGAAGAGGGCAATAGCTGTTGTCAATCGTCTCTTGCCAGGACCTTCAATTCGGGTAATTAATTAATACAAATCAAATTACATTAAATACGCAAAGGCTGTGTTCTGATAATTAATTCTCATTTTCCTGCTTTTATATTGTCGCTAAAATGCTATGGCTTAAAAACAGACATTGGAACATCAAATCAAATGTTGAATTTCAAATTTTGAACATAATATGCTTTGCAATGGCGATTTTTCTTCCTTTCAGTAATGACAATGACTAGCAGATTTTTTGCACGTGCTTGATTTGTCAAATTCCTTGTGCTAGTCATTAATCTCAGAATAAGTTCAGGGTTAAATGCAAACCTTGGGCAATTAAATGTCGCATATTGCCTTGCCCTTTCGTTTTCATGGTGTTGACGTTAGGATGATGACGGATTTCCTGGACTAATTTTTATTTCATGTGTCCATTCAGGTGTGCGAAGGAGACACGGTCGTAGTAGATGTAAAAAATAACCTTTTCGGAGAAGGAACTTCGATTCATTGGCATGGGATACATCAGAGAAAAACTCCATGGATGGATGGAGTTCCAGGATTGACGCAATGTATGATTCCAATGGGAACGACATTTAGGTAAATTTCTCCCATTGATCAAATTGGATGAATTTTTGTCCGTAAAACTTTTATTTAATTTACCTCCAAAGATATGAATTTGAAACTCCACTCGGTGGAACTTATTTTTGGCATTCTCATGCTGGATTCCAAAGAGGAGATGGATTATTTGGTTCTCTGATTGTTCGAAAACCACTTTCAGCTGAACCTCATAGTCGCCTCTACGATTATGATCTTCCTGAGCATGAAATTTTAATTTGGGATTGGTTGGCCCAATTGTCCTTACCAGCTTTTCTAAATCATCATCATTCAGATGGGGATAACAAACCTCGTGGAGTTCTTATTAATGGTAGAGGGATTCCACCTGGATTTTTTGACGATATTCCCGCAAATGAGGTCCGAAAACAAATTAAAATCACCTCAAAGTGTCTTTTTAATAATTTCTACGATAATCTCTAATTTTAGACGATTCAAACATCAGGCAAGTCATTTGTCCCAATCCACGAAGTAAGGATCGAACAAGGAATGGCTTATAGGATGAGACTCATTAGCAACGGATTTTTAAATTGCCCCTTGGAAATGTCAATTGAGAATCACACAATGATAGTCATTAATTCAGATGGAGTAGACCTTGAGCCCCGAACTGTCACATCACTCGGTAATCAGAAACTGAAAAATCACCATTAGAACCATTTAAAGCTGCAAATTGAAACATTATCTAAATTTCCTACAGTTATTTATGCTGGGGAGCGTTGGGACATTGTTCTAAGAGGAGACCAACCCGCAGGATCTTATTGGATCAAATTTCGAGGCCTGATGGATTGTGACGAAAGATTTACGGCCGCTTTTCAAGTCGCTGTTTTAAATTATGAAACGCAACTCCCTGGAAAAACTCCCAAAGCACTCAATCAGAAATTGGCAAGAAGCCAAGGCAAATGGTGACGGCATCGTAAGTGATTTGAAATTAGTAAACTAAAACTTAAACTTAAAATTTCATTCGATATTATATTTATATCAAATTTTAGCAATTAAATCCTCTAAACGAAGCACCTAGCAATGGTTCTTACATGACAGCAGCTGACCTCACAACTTTGACCGATGATGACCCCGAAATTATTACGAAGGAAAAAGCGGATCATCAGTTTTACTTATCCTATGATTTTAACCCAATTGACAATATCAGATTTCATGGACCACATATTCCAATTCGGACAGGTGAACCTAATATAAATCGCAGAATTTGTCTCATTGTCTAATTGCATTTTTTGTTCTTTTAGTGAAGAAAGGTCTAAAATTATATACTCCTCAAATAAATCACATTTCTCACGTAATGCCACACATCCCCATTCTGACACAAGAGGATGCCATGGACGATCTTAGCCTTTGTAATAAACAGTCAATGAAATTTGTTAATTGCACCAAAGAATACTGCGAATGCACTCATCTGCTCCAAGTCAAGCTGAATTCTATCGTGGAACTCGTCCTAGTCGACAGGTATGTATATCTATCCATAAATTAAATATTCGATCTTAATTATGCGGCATAGAGTTTAAATTTTCTCATATTTTACTCTACATTATTAATCCATATTGAGTTAAGGAAGAAAGCGACCTTGTGCTACTAATTACAGTGTATTGAAATCAAGGTTAACTAGGCGCCCGGATTATATCATCCTATTTTTGGCACATGACACGGCTTAGGATAAAATTGCCTGGAATTTTTCCTATCTAATTATGAAATGCAAAATATTCTATCCTATGACATTTCACAGGGGCTATACATTCAATGCAAATCATCCATTCCATTTACACGGGCATGCTTTTCGGATCGTAGCTATGGAAAGATTGGGAAATACAACTGAGCCTAATGATATAAAAGAACGTGATAAAAAGGTAATGTCTTAACTTGAAGTGAAGTTGACTAGTAAAATAATGTGAATAATTTATTTTCATCTATGGGATGAGTGATACTCTAATAGCGGACGAGACGTATGCCGTTGAATTTAAAACTTTTTTTAATTTCAGGGTCTTATTCAAAGGAAGAGAATAAAAGCTCCGATCAAGGTTTGTACTAAAATACGACCAAACAATTTTGGATTTACTATCGGGCATGGATGTAATTATAAATTAATTGTTTTTTTTTTAAATTCAGGACAGTGTTACAATTCCCGACGGCGGTTACACTATGATTCGGTTCAGAGCCATCAATCCTGGATTTTGGTTTTTTCATTGTCACATCGATTACCACGTCGAAATCGGAATGGGTTTAATTATCCAGGTAAAAAGATTGATCTCTTAACTTTCTTTGCTTGAATTCTCATACAATACATGTATACTACGAGAGTGACGACATTAATAATAATTTACAGGTTGGAAACCGGAGTGAAATGTTGAAGCCCCCACCTAATTTTCCTACTTGTAATGATTACATTCCTCCAGTGATTCATGCAATTACATGTATAATACGAGAGTGACGACATTAATAATAATTTACAGGTTGGAAACCGGAGTGAAATGTTGAAGCCCCCACCTAATTTTCCTACTTGTAATGATTACATTCCTCCAGTGCAAGAAACTCCGATATGGGTAGATGAGAGACCTCATTCCTTTGTGTCTTGGAATGATTCATCTGAACCTGACCAACCGTCTTATGGCATCTTAACAACGACAAATGCACCTTTAGCGCCTAAACCAACTAATGGATCAGGTGCTGAACCCACCAAAGCCCCAGTCAAGAAACCCATCAAAGGAAAAGGTGGCGTGGGTAGAATAGGGCCTTCAATTATCCTATTATCAGTTGTACTGATCAGTTTGGCTAATACACTTTGAAATAATACAAGTGCTTGTATTAAAACGAATCGAATAACATTTTTATTAGTCAACAGTATACGGAGAACTTTCTTACCCACCCGATTGACTAAAATTTTCATTCCATTCATAAAACAGTAACTTAAGTTATTAAAATATACTGCTATTGAGAAGCTCAAACATAAAAATGAATAAAAGGTAATAATTTTTCCTAATAATTGTATTTTTGTCTGATCATCTTTTAATTTCATAAGTTGGAATTGGTTAGCCTTAGATTTCAAGATTCTATATCTTCGTTTATATTATTCTCATACATGGGAATGCATTAAACCTGAATACTAAGCTGAGAAGACTAACTAGTAAAAGAATAAGATTCATTTTGAACTAAAATATTAAAGTTCTATTAAAGTGTTAAAGGAATTGCCATTATTACATTAAATTTTTGTAGATTGTCAAAAAATATTCTTAATGTAGCATGGCTTTGGTGTTACAGCTAGTCAGAAAACTTGAGAGTTTTAGCACGTCGCGAAAGCTCGTCTCGCTTGTCACATCAGCGCGTGACAGCGTTTCCTAGCTTCTTGACGTTAATTACTACTTAACATTAATTCTTAACGTAAGGCTGATTACTTTCTTCGATAAACATACACAATTCTTTTAGGCGCTTGGTCATCCTTGGAACTTTTCTGAACCAACTGTTATGTTTCTTTGGCATTGATGAACAAGTTTCCTGGTTTTTTAACACTCGTCCAGACGGCTTGCATTTCATGAGGCTTGATTTGATGAGAACTGACCTATAATCCAAGAAGTTCAGTCAATTTCTTGAAGTACTTCAATTCAAAATGTGAGAAATAATTTTTTAACTTACCAAATACTTGAACGCGCATCTAAATTTTGGATTAACATGACTAAACGTGAAGAATGGAGTATCCTGTGGGTAAATATGACTCCTCCGAGCCAGCAGTGCAGTAATATAAATATCTTCTAGATGAATTAATGGAGTCTGAAGAGCATTTTGAAGTAAAATCGGAACAATTTCCCCACGCAACAGGTACGCAGTTCCAGACAAGTACCCAGGGTAGCGTGAGTTTGCGTATAAGTACTTTGGCATATAAAATTTAGACTTTACATCTGAAATTGGGCTAGCACCACAAGTAAGTCGCCCACTAAACGGAGAAAGATTTAATCAGATTATTAATTTACTATTAGTTAAGCTTAACTAGTAGCATAGTGAAAAACTTACATCATTTTGGCATGAGGCATATCATGAATCACTTTTAGTAGGCGGTCCACATTAATAAAAATATCATCATCAACTTTAAGAATAAAATATGGGTACGATGTCTCTCCAGAGCAAGTTAAATTGACCCATTTTAACATAGCTACGGACTTTAGAGTCAAATTATGATACGAATCTAGAAAATCCTCCTCAACTATATCTCCATAGTCAGCCACTTCCTTCGCCACAAGTTCCTGAATTAATTTTGAAAGTCGATTGCATGAGTTTTAATTGAATTTAATTTTGATAAATTTTAAAAGTCACCTCACCTCAGTCTTTTGATTTCCACTGTAGCCAAGAACAAAAACAATCCGCACACCTCGTCGAGTCAAAAAAGCTTTGGATCCCCAAGTTTCTCGAATTGCCAATCTAGCCTCAAAATTGGTCGGGGAAGAAGTGACTAGCGCAAGCACCCTGACATTATTTTGGTCACAATAAATAGAACCATCATTAACCGCTGTTCTAGCATCCAAGGGTTGCCAAATGAAAGAATTAGGATCCGAAATATTCAAGTAATCTTCCAAATTGACGGACTGGTTCCTTGGCCAAGTAGATAATTCAGCTACGTGTAAAAATTTGGATTATTAAAATTCACGGCTTATATGAAAATAATTATGTTACTCACTCTGTCGTTGAAACATGAGTCTTCTGTCAGGAATTTGCCTCATGTCTTGGGACACAAAGGACAATACAAAGAATGCAACAATAAAAAATGCACAAATGGACATAAAAAGTGTTGCTCGGGAGTATTTTCTGCCTGCTCGCACCATTGATGATGAACGCAAACGAAAAAGGAGCATGCTCCAATTTCAACAATTAAAATTTAAGTACATTCTAAATTTAATACAGGCAATGTGTGTTTTCTCTGTCATGGAATATCCGATTTGCTTAGCTCCGATGAGATCCACTTTCAAATTATCTGATAAGTCAGGTTTAATCACTTCACATCTTATGGACATTATAATATACAAATGTTTCATTCAATTTACTGCACTAGAAAATTGTAGAATAATATTAGGTTTCGTTGACTAGAAATGGTCATGGCATGGAACACTGCTTGTCAAGTAATAAAAATATTTGTGTGTATTTTGTATTTGTATGGAATGGATTCACATTTTAGCCAAATGAAGGAAGGCGGATTGTTAAGTAAAAATGTTAGTTGGACTTAGATTAAGTTTCATAACGTTGTAATTGTATGAGTATGTGCACGTATAGGCTCCATGTATTCTCCAGTGCCTGTCAATGCCAAACGCAATCTCTGACCTCTACTGCGTTGTTAAGAATATTCTGGAATGAAAAAGTTATATTTTATAATTTCGTAATCCCTTATAATGCAATGTAGCTGTAAATTTACCCGAAGAAATGAGGAATCGGGGAAAGGACAATTGCGAAATTTACATGGTTGGGTGAAGTTTTCTATAATGAATGTTTAACTAAAACAAATTAATTAAAATTGAGAATAGGGGCAAAGTCCAAGTCCCATTCTTGAGTAAAACTCAATGGGAAGAGAGGAAGATGATTTTAAGTCTATCTTGATTCGGAGAATTTTTGCTGGACAAGGAAGAGAAAGCGCATGGTTATATACAGGGTGTTCCCGTTCCCACCCACCCAATGTTAGCAAGTGCTTTCCTCTCCTCTCAATGAATTATTTACTTTTACTTTCCTATTCCATGTCAGCCTGTCACTAGATTTCTCTAGGTGCAATGCTATAGAAGGGCAATAGAGAAGAACAAGCTAATATTCATAATGACTTCACTAGGACGTTCCCACGTTCATAAATTAATTATCATCGGAAATTAATAGAAAACAGAAGCAGCATGATGTTTTTCTACTCTGTTTAGAATTGACGATGAATAAGTCAGCACAAGAGCACATTACCACAGAGGATCAGCAC
>WJEZ01002985.1:0-11896 GCA_009869925.1 Thalassaphorura encarpata
AATATTTTCCTTGTCAATTTATCATTGGCTGATCTCTTGGTTCTCGTCGTCTGCGTTCCGACAGGACTCGTCGAACTTCATACAGAACCAGAAGTTTGGGTCCTGGGAGCTACAATGTGTAAGTCTAGAAAATTTTGTTTATTTATTTGCAATTTTTATCAAATATACTGTTGGGCAAGGTTAGGGCATTACCTGGCCTAGGCCTAGGCTAAAGTAATAAATTTTACTTAACCTTTTCATACGGATGACAAAGATAAATGGAAATCCATTTAAAAATTGACTGTGGTCCGGTTGAGCTGACGCTGAGTCTGACGAAAAGTTGTTTTGCCCCTGCTTATTTAGTTTTGCACAGAAACTCTTAAAAATCATTTGATGACTCTCGTACTCACAGTTGTTTAAATTAATGCTCCATCATCATTTTATTATCATAACACAATCTAAAGTCCCAACTTGGGGAAGTTTGGACAGGAGAACTCTGGGAAAACCAAACTTAATGCTAATTTATGCATGCATTTCCATTGCGAAGCAAGTCAAGTCAAGAAATTCTTATTTGGCGTGGGAGTACTACCCAAGCCATCCTGGTTTGTTAGGAAAATTCAGTCTGTGAGGTGTGGAGGTTCATTTATATGATTCAAATCATAAATGAATAATTAGTCCGTCATTAAATAATCTCAAACCAGGAAGGTGGGGTCTTTTCTTGTCATTGGACAGGAGAACTCTGGGAAAACCAAACTTAATGCTAATTTATGCATGCATTTCCATTGCGAAGCAAGTCAAGTCAAGAAATTCTTATTTGGCGTGGGAGGACTACCCAAGCCATCCTGGTTTGTTAGGAAAATTCAGTCTGTGAGGTGTGGAGGTTCATTTATATGATTCAAATCATAAATGAATAATTAGTCCGTCATTAAATAATCCCAAACCTGGTCTTTCCTTGTCTCGACTCCTGTGGAGCTTAACACTTGACATATGAGGGAAATAAACCTGACCCCAAAAAGGGCATAATTGCTTACAAGTGGATTGATCGAGTACTTGGTCTTTTTTGGAGTCTTTGCAACGATAACATGAAATTTTTTATTCGGATCTTAACAGTCATCCTATAAATTTATTCATCTAGTTTAAACTCAAAAAATGAATAAGAGACGCCATAAAATTAAAATGTGTCCAAAATGGCAATGGAGATTCCAGCTCTGCTACTGTGTAAGAACACTGTATTTTAACCCAGCACAGGAGCCAAGAGGATTATTTACAAGTTTTTTTGGCATGAAATCACGACTGATGTCTTAGCACTTGTCTGAGGTCAGATAGTCATCATTTACACTGTTTTTCTTTCCTTTCGTTACGTTGTTAGCATTAGCAGGGGTGATCAGCTCATTTCAATATTAAAAATGAGTCAAATATCGAAACGCGATCATTCAGTGGTGCACTCTTCAGAATTGATCATTTATTTGAATTGATTTCTCTGAAACCTGAAACGCATGCACGTGAAGGAAATTACGAAGAATAGTTGTGATAAATAAAGCCATCAAAATAATATAAACATGAGGGATATATGGGAAGAAAGTAAAAAAAGAAGAAGCTAGATATCATAAAAGATGGGCAAAATAAGTCATCCTTCCTTCAGCCTTCCCCGCCCTCTGACAGGTTCATTCATTCATGATGCTAAAAAATACAACGTTGGATCTTCTGAGCAGACAGACACGATACAAGATATTGATGCCAAATCGTTCATCATTGAGCGATGAGTGCAATACGAACCGTGAAACATTAATCCTTTTATTTCCTCCGAATTTCTTCACTCTCAATCTCAACAACCAAGTGCGTTATATAAATCTGAAATCTGAATCTGAATCAAGGGTTTCAGGCTGACGACTTTCTAACCTACATTTACATTACGTATATATAAATTTGAGCATCCTCATTGCTGAAAAAGATCAACGAAATCATGCTCATCCTTATTTTATTATTACCTTAGCATTGAAATACAGGTCAATCCGATATTTTACTAGGCAAGAGCATCCTTCCACGTTAAAGTGAATTTTGCCTTGTACTTTTCCACTTGTCTATTTCTTTTAGACTATAAACCTACGAAAATGAAAGGATTATTGGAACGGAACATGGTTTGAGCTCATAAATTCATAAACACCCCAAAAACTGCATTCAGTTGAGTTGAGTTGAGTTAAAAATAAAAATCCCATTTATTGCACTTCCCACGACTGCATCCCGCAACAACACTTGGGAATAAATAAATTACGAATCTACTAGACATTCAGGCAGGATGAAACCAGGTCTGTGTTGAATGTGTCGGTATGATTCAAGTAAAGCAAGAAAAAAAAGAAAAAAAACGAAAAAGTTGGGTGCCTTTGGCGGATGGATAAATTTAGCCAAGGAGCCAGATTTTATTTCATTGAAGGGAAAGGAAGTCAAAGTGTTAGTGTTAAGATAGATAGATAGAAGAAAAAAAAGGGTTGAAAGGAAAAGACGGGAGGAGGGAAGAAGATTGAGTCAAAAGGAAGTTGGAGATAAAAAGCTCAAGCCTAGCCCACCCACGAACAAATCTCTTCAATCAGATCCCAATCTCTTCACTTTACTTACATCCAAGGAATTATTTCTTTCTTTCTTTTTTTATATCCATCCATTCATGAAGACTGGATTGATTCATGGGATCGGGAGAATTCCTGGTCACTATCTGTTCTAGCCTAATCTAATGTAATCATGTCCGATCCCTTTCCTTCCTGTACAACTCAATCAACATTTATTGACACAGATGAAAATCAAATCCGAATAAAGGAAAACTCCTTCGCACAGATCAGGAAATGATAGAAACCCCTTAAATGCCAAGCCATCCATGCAATTTGATATATTCAAATAAAATAAATATGAGTAATAATCCATAATTCCTCGGGGATGATTTGGATGAAAATAGAAATAAAAATCCTTTTCTTTTCTTCCGATCTTAACAAATGAGAATAACTCATTGTTGTAGAAGAGAAGAAGCGTGGGCTAAATGCGTAGATGAGTCTATTTCTAAAGTACCTCAAGTTATTATTGGAAATAATGATGAAATAACTTCTGGTGCTGTACGTACACACTACATGAGGTAAGGTGTGAATCTTTACTCCAGGAGATCAATCGCACACGTACCTAAGACTAAAAATTTGAATATGCTGAAGCTGACAGAGATTATTATACGTATTCCACCTTTAGTTGAAGGTTTGACTTTTGACACTAAGACGTCGTCAAGTCAAAGAATCTATTCATTCGTGGGCTAAAAAAGGAATTTGTGCTCTACGTACCTAGTATCTGTATCCCATCTCCCATGCATACATAATCTAAAGGAATTTGAACCAAGTGCATTGATCTAATCCCAATGGTAATGGTAAAAACTATGAAATTAACACTAAATTACTCTGTTCACATGTGGTATTTAATTTTAGACTTATTTATAAAAGAATAAAAAAACCAAAAGATTGCATCTGGGATTTGGAGGAAATAAACTTAAAAATCGTAACCCACCGCTTGGTATCAACTGTTCCTTGGGATTTGACAAGGGAAGTTTACGCCATTGAGTTGAATGTTCAAAATTTCCTGGGTTAAAATTTTTAGCTTGCAGGGCAGGACTTTGGAATCAACAGCATTGATCTAATCCCAATGGTAATGGTAAAAACTATGAAATTAACACTAAATTACTCTGTTCACATGTGGTATTTAATTTTAGACTTATTTATAAAAGAATAAAAAACCAAAAGATTGCATCTGGGATTTGGAGGAAATAAACTTAAAAATCGTAACCCACCGCATGATATCAACTGCTCCTTGGGATTTGACAAGGGAAGTTTACGCGTGGCGTTGAATGTCCAAAATTTCCTGGGTTAAAATTTTTAGCTTGCAGGGCAGGACTTTGGAATCAACCCTCGCAAGAAAAGTGGGTCTTGTTGTGTTTTAAGTAGTTTCGCACGTGATCTCCTCACGGTTCAATTTCCATGCGGCGCAGCGGCTCCTTTCCCTTGATTACAGAGAAATATTAACGAGTGTTCTTTCTGTGGAGAAGTTTATTTTATTTTAGTTTTTTAGTGGTCTAATTCTGTGGTCTGCCTGCAAACATATGGCAGTTTGGGACCCTCGATGCATATGCCTGCTTAAAATCTGTGTCATTTCTTTACAAGCTACGCAGTTGTAGCAAAGTTTTGAAAATTCCAATGCAACCCGGGGTAATTATTTAAAATGATGTGAGTTTTTAGAGCAGAGCCGAGCCAAGGAGAAAGTTGTTGGGTAAAATGACTTTATTTACGATAGGAGCTTAAGCTTGTCTCGTTTCCCCCCTCAAGTTTCCATCAACTGCAATTCTCGTGAATTCAAATTACCCAAGGCAAATTGGATTTATAAATAACGGGCTCATTATCGATGACAGCGCAGCGGCATGGCAGTCGTAGCAGCCAAGCTCAAGCCAAGCCAAGCCCATCTTGTTTTATGTATTGAGTCTTAAATTCTGACAGCCGACGAACCACACGAAGAAGGCAAAAGTGGCAAAAATGTTTATGAATCAATATACGTATGAATACTAAATTTTTATAAGCCTATGCTCTCAATGTAGGAAGACTATAAAAATCTTAGCTTTTAAAAGAAAAAATAATTCCAAATTTACCAAATGAAAAACAATTTCTTTCAATTAATGACAGAATTTGCAATCTGAGAATGAAATTAAAAAATGGAATGCATTGCCTGACTGAGCATTAGCAATTCAAACAATTGAATTGAAGAACTCCCAAATGTCTCAAGTGACAAGTGAGAATTTTTTTTACTGTGTCTGCCTGTCATTCTAATCCTCATTCCATTTCAAACCAAAGTGTCTTTTATTCTCGGCAGGAGAGAATAAGAGAAAAAACTGAAGATGCGAAACTAACGCTCACGCCGCTAACGCTAGGATGTCAAAGATGTTCTTAAGCTCCGTCAAAAATCCTAACTAGGATTTTTGGCTTGGCTTGGTTTTCCTTTCATTCTTTTTACGACGACTAAGACGCGAAGCGATTGACTTTGAGGTTTGAAGAGAGATATGAATAATTTTACGGTTTCCGCAACCTGCCAGCCAGGAGTAGAAGTACATTTCCCTGGGATTTTAGTTTAGTAGGATTCTAGGCCGGAAATACGGTTCCTCCTTTTTCTGAATTTATTCTTCAAATGTCACAGGTGCTGCTCAGGGCAAAATTCTTAGCCTTGCCTGTATGAAAGGAAAAAATTCATCTCATTTGAGCCTTCCTTTTGAAATCCGTGATTTTGGCAACCAGCCGCAGGTCCTAAGGCATTTTATTTCTTCTTAAAATTAACCCTTCTTATGCATTATTGACAGACTGACGGATTAGTTGGCAAGATGTGGCTTTTTTAAAATTCATACATTCCTTCTATGAAACAAATCTGTGAAATCCTTAATTTTTATCTCAAATAGTTAAAAAGGTCACAAACTTTCATCTCAGCATCTATACGGTTGCAATTTTATTATTAGACCAGGAAATTGCAATGCAATTTATTTAAAAACAAATTCAATTCTCACAAAAAGTTTAAAACTGCAACTTTTCGAAGGACCATGTTTTTTTTACGCCTTAAAATTCACGGGAACAAACACCGATTCGGTTTCTTTCTTTTCCTTGGCTTGGCACATTTGGCATTGTCCGTTCTGTAGCTTGCTTGCCTAACAATAAGTTACAAGAACGACACGGCGTAATACTTCTTCGTGTTTATTCTTCCGGGGTTTTCCTCCGGAAGTTTCAACTTAAAAATTGAGGATAAAGAGAATAAGCAAATAATCAAAGGGAAAAAAAACTTTGTTATTGCCCGGAAATTTTTTCTTTGCGGTGTAAAGTTGAATAAAATAACAAAGGAGTTGGAAATTCAATTTAACTTGCAAAGAATATTTTCTTCTTCCTGGATTTATTCATGCAAGTTCTACCCCTTGCCTACTGCTACTGTCTAAAATCCAAATTCAACCACGCAGTACTACAGCCATTGTTTTTGGATTTATTTATTTACCCTTTGGCTTTAATTAGTAATATAATTTTATACATTCAAAAACATGTTTAGAATATCCACGTGTACTAATGTCTGAGAAAAACTTGTCAAAATTCTCCGTCTAGACACTACAGACATCAAGTACTGCTAATTAACAGCAAATTCTATTAAGAATCAAACTTTATTCTCCAAATCTGGTAATTAGAGAAATGGAATTAATTAAAAGCCACAGGAAGGGAGGAAATTTTGTCTCTGTGTAAAAAGTTTAAAGTAGAACACAAAATCGTAAACAGACGCAATTCGCAATAGCATAAATGGCTTTAGAAACTAATATTGCCTATTGCCTCGCCCAAGGAACATAAATTTGCATTAATCACATAAGCATGAATTCATTCCCTGTACTTATATCGATTTCTGTCCTCTCGTCTCATTATTTCTGGAATATTAGTTGAAACATGGAATTTTGTAAGGACATAAAGATTAAGGATGGGGATAAGGATGATTTGTGAATGAGGAATACATAATGCAAATGTTTTTTGATTGAAATCGCGGAATAAATGGCAATGCCAATGCACACACATGTGGTGACATTTTGGGATGAGATTCTGATCATAATGATGATGATGATGAGATGAAGAGTTGCATTCAGTCCTTGCCTCCGTTTACGTTTCATTAGGAACAACATTATTAAACTAAGTAAGTAAGTCAAGTCGTTGACGGCTACGAACGAACCAAGATAGAAATTACCAAGGCTTAATAGAATTTTACTATTGCACTACTACACAGAGCCAAGTTTTTTTATTAATGAGTTTTTGAATTTGCGACTGGATGCATATGCATGTGCATTTTGTTTCTCTCAAGCCTGCTCCTGCATTGCATAGCACTCAAAATTTATTTTTGATCTTTGTAATTTAAAACTTTTTGAGCAAGATGTTGAATTTAGTGAGACAAGTCATAAAGTTTGAGTCTTTTGCTCAAAATAACTTGTGTATTCTCAGAAAGAATTCGCAAGAATGACTCATAACATACAAAATCTTGGAAAGTTAAGAAAGTTTCGGGTTTCATTTTCATATGATCGAATAATCATAGAACGAGTGGGTAAAAAATGAAAAGACAAGTTGAGGGAAGTGCGTATTTAGTTTATTTTGACAATTTTGGAAAAGAAGAAATAAATAAATCCGCTTATAACTTTTCAATAATGAAATATGACGCATGATAAAATTTACGCATTTAGAATTTGCGTATTAATTTGCAAGTAGCTTACGTCCGAGGTCAAAGCTCAAAGGTATAAATTGCATAAGTCCCTATTATTTTAAATGAATTGAATTTTAAGCTCCATATCACATCACTCTTTTTAGTTTTTACACTCTAAAAGGAAATTCTTATTCATCTTGTTAGGCCTCCCAGAATAATGAGGCATAATCTTAACGATAAGTAAAAAACTGACCATGCCATACTCATACTTTGAATTTGTATTTATTTTATAAGCGCATTAGACTGTAGAGAAAAGATTTACATTCACGTCTTCATAAATTTGAGTGTCATTCATCATTTTGAATGGTGACTACTAAGATAGCTTTTACTGTATATATCGAATCAACCCTACCCTTCCAGACTCACTGAGTTACTCTCTCAACTCAACATTTATTTGTTCCTCCCTTTTTCGGACTGTAAAGGGAAAAAAATGCAAAATTCATTTTAGACACGGAAGACACATCAAGTGACAAATCTTCCAAGCCAAGGATTTAAATCTCTTTTGATAAATTGTTTTTCCAGCAAAATACGTTCAGATGATCTGAAATGCCTTGCCATGGCTTGGGAATAATTCTTTTGTTTTTTCCGTCCCTCTGCCCAGCTTAGATTTAATGTATGCCAAAATGGAGTCCGTCATTTGCCACAAATGTTTTGGCGAAATAAAAGCAAATGGAGCGATTTGATTCAACTCATTTCCTGAATGCACTGTGGCTGTGAGTGAGGAATCTGCTAACAATTTGTTGAGTCCGTCCAGTTGTTGGGCTAGACGGACGTTGACGTGGGTAAAATTCCAAAACTTCTTTAAGAGTCTTTGCCATATTTGGAAAAACCATCTGTCGCATTCTGCCAGCCATACGCAGCAGCGCTGCACAAGTTTACAACTTTTTTTTATAGTACGAGTAGTAAGTGTGGTGTGCGTCTGGATGGACATGTGGATCGTGGATTGGGTAAATTGGGTTTTAAACCCTTTGCCTTTGCTTTCCCCAAAAAAAAGTTGATAAAGGGGGATTTTGCATTATTACATTGTGGCAGGGCATGGACGACCGAGTCATAAAACTTGGTTGGACCACAGAAGAAAGTGAATGGGGATATTAAACCTTTTCCAAGAAAAAACTAACATTTTTGTCATGGTATTGACATGGGCTGCTGCTCCAGGCTGGTTTGTGTAGATAATGTTCCGCCGTCACTTTTCCAAACCATCGGACACTTGAAATGGGTTTCTCCGATTTTGTCAAAGTTAATGCCATGCATTCGCCTGGGTATAATAGGTTGGGACTTTGATAGACTTGTCTTCCTACAACAACCACACATGTCAACCATTTATTGTGACAGAAATAAAATATGGGATGACGCATGGCACAAAACAAATTATTATTGAGGTCACTCAAAGGTCACGCAAATCTTTCAACTATAGCCACATGAATTTCAATATGAGCAACGCAAAGGCTTTTTTGATTTTTGAGTTGGAAGAAAGTCTCAAAAGAATTTTTTGTCCAGACTTGGAAAAGGAATTTAGATTCAAGGGCAACTCGAGTGTCATCGTGTCACCATGGCTATCGCGTTTGAGATTGACAATAAGCTAAATTGCATAGTGGCCATGCCAACACATGGAGCAGGTCGAATGGAATTTGAAATTTTTAAACCTTGGCTAGCTAGAGTTGAAAGTGAAAAGTGCACTGCACTGCACTAGCTGAGGCTGAGAGATACGCTCTGTTGGTCAAGTAAAATCAATTTTCACTTTCACACCATTCCATTTCATTCAACGCAGAGCAGAAGAGTAACAAATTCCCTTGGGGAAGGTCTTGCATTCAGAAATTGCTTGGCTAAGGTAGAAGAACGTTGCAACTATCAAAACTGCCCATTTAGCCTCTTCTTCGTATATGGCTTTTTGCACAAGGAAGGCTTTGGAAGTGGTAATCTGGTTAGACAGGTGTGACAAGCCAAAATATTTTTTATTCCGCCAGGTTAATGCGTATGCCCTCTGCTAATACGTACATATGTGATTGTATATCCACAAAACTAAAAATATTTTGACATTATCCGAGTACAGCAAAAAAAAACTATGGTTCGGTCAGTAGCGTTCATTTTTTGGGTATCTAAATACGTTGGATTTGATGAACTTGAGAGAGAAAGGTGAGATAAAAATGGTTGGTTATTGCCTTGACTGAATTTGTAGGTGAAAGCTTAAGCCCAATGCTGAGTGGACAAGTCGAGGACTTAATCTCCCAAATGGCTCATTCTTACACGGCTCAGTAATTCTCTCAATCTCAATCGAGTTTGCTCAAAATCTAAGAAGGGTAAATAAAGTTCAATTTCAGCCAGCCTGCCTGCCTGGTGTTAGTGTTTGCGCTAATCGGTAAACGATTTTTGTACTTGTACTAGGAAAATAATCTGAATGACGTGATAAGGGCTTAGCACTAGATGAATCTAAACATGAATGAGCTCGTTCCACGTGGTTAGGCAGTGAATTGAACTTTGCACATGAATTAGGAACAAATCTCTAGATTTCAAAGAGATTTCCTCCGATTGAAGTATCTTGCGCATCAAACCAAAATGTACAAAAGGATTTTTAAACCACAAAGAATGAATTGATCATGTTTCCCAGTTGTTTGAACTTTAGCCTTGGACTTGGACCTAGAATAATTTCTAGGCGAGGCAAGGCAAGGCGAGGCGCCACAAAACTCGGATCGGAAGGCAATTTTTGAAATAAATTTGGTTAAATAAAAAGATTATGGCGCAAAAAAAATCGTTAGAAATGTTATTGACAGATACTTTTGAATCTGTACACATGAAACAGATTTATGATTTTAGACCTTGAGAATACTCGAGTTTTTGGAAATGCAAATAGCTAATTTAAAAGTCAAACCCAAGCGTGGGTTTCAAATCCGTACGTAGAATAAGGCTCCATTGTTGTAAATCATATTCTGAAATGGAAATTGAGATATGGGATTAGCAAGTAAAGGACGCACAGAGACCGGGAGCATTTTACCCGGGTATTATTCCATTTCTTATTTTTCTAGCATCTGGCAAAGATAAAGATGCAAGGTCGTCTGTCTTGTATCTTTCAGTGGGGCTGCTCAGTTTCTATCATCCATTTCCTTCCTCAATCTTCTGAATATTTCTATCAACACGTTTCTCATCAAATAGGTCAAGAAATCCCTGGACAAGACAAATATCTGGCCGTCGTCTATGTTTACGTTAAATCTGCCTCAGCAACTTAAGGCAAAGGAATGGACAAAGAATCCGTTTGATTGCATTGCAGTTTTGGTCTAAAAATTGCAATGAAAATGTAAAGTATGTCAAGGGAGAAGGAAACTAATTTAGTTTATAAAAATATAAATAATGATTTCACACTACATAAAGATGCCTTTTCTCCTAAAGTCAATATTAACCAGGTTGGAAATTCTCCATTACATAGGAAACTAGGGTTTTGGAAATTTACCCAAACCCAATTGAATGAGTCCATTGTATTCTGTACTGTAGTGCCTTGCTAATTTTAAGAGAACAACGGATTTTCATTGAGTGTGACAAGATGAATGAGCAGATTATCAAGTTACACAGATTGAGTACAAGGATCCCCTGTTACATGTATGTAAAACACACCCGAACCAGACCCAAGAGACCGTTGCATGGCAAAGGCAAAGGCAATGCTTTGGTTTACTTTGGACTGAATATTGAATTGAGTCATCCGATTCATTAATGAAAACTATAGAAAAGTTAACAAGGATTCATTGTGCCTTTGTCATATCTCCGAAATCAGATCGGATCAGATGACAAGGACAGAAATATGAGCTAGGGCTGAAGGACGGACGATGGAAACAGCTGGAGCTTAATTAATTTGGTCAAATATTTGAATAAAATAATCATTATACACTACACAACGAAGATTTCCATAAAATCCACAATTCTCAAGGCAGACAGACGCTATACGTTTCGATGAATTTTTAGTTGTGTGCGTATACTACGTTCCCTTATTTTCAAGATACGCTTCCCTTGGAATTGGATATTATTTTTGTTTAGTAGTGCGTGTATATTGATTATTTATCAGGAGACACGGGAAAGCCGCGGCTGCATTTATTGAAGAAGAAATGAAATGTGGGTTGCAAATTATATGAGCTTCAACGCACTTTTTAACAAGATCTTTTTTCTTAACTAGGCTTTGTTCTTTCCTTCTTTCTTCTTTGTGCGTACGCAAAGTCAATACAAACGAATACACGCTACGCTATGAAAAATAAATCAAACCCCTATTAATTTATTCCAATTGCTTGGCTTGGTCAAACAAAAAAAGTCTACCTGGTTCAAAGTTGTCATTCTGAATAATTTGAGCTCTAGGATGGCCTGATTAGTTAAAACCAATTAATTAAAATTTATCGCGATATTTCTCATTAAGTAAGTGAGCACTTTGAGGGCCTATTCTTATGTAAATGATCTTTTGCATGGCATGGCACTTTGAACTCAAGGGGCTGATGCTGAATGCAAGCAACAATGAACATTTCATTATTACAACTATAGACACTTCGTGTACTTAGTTGGTCTGTGTGAACAATGAGGTTTAACAACTACAACTTATTGACCACAATATTTTATGACACATTCAACGTTCTCTCATTATGGGGATTTGTCGAGATTGGAATCTGAGTGA
>WJEZ01002988.1:0-11891 GCA_009869925.1 Thalassaphorura encarpata
TCATTGGAGTTGTTTATCATGCCTAAGAAGGGTCGAGCTAAGTGTAGTGGGGAGTTGCAACGACAAAAAATTAAGAATAAAGTCGATCGATTCCGCGCTAAGAATGTTGAAGAACCAATGAATGACCAAGTCCCATGTTGCGTAAGTATTTCTGGTTAGTTATGCCATAATCTCATACTAATAGAATTTATCTGATTAACAGAGCAAATCCTTGAAGAGGAAATCTGATGATCAAAAACGTGAGGACACCTCCGAAAGGGTAAAAATGTTGAGGTCTGACTCTGCTTATCGCCGAGACGAACAAGAGCGTGATACTCAAGCCCATCAAAAAGCTCGTCAAAATGCTGACAACCGTCGAGACGAGCTCAATGCTCACTCTATTCTTTGTCTTTTGAGTTTCCATATATACTATTTTCATAGCTTTGTCAGCTCTTGTAACGTTTCTACGTTTATTTTCTGTCAGATCATAATTTTTATCTCATTTTAGAAATACGTAAAAATTCTTTACTAAACTCTTCGGTACGAAGATACTTGCTTTCCGAGAGTTTCTTGAGACAAAAGTTTGGGCAATACGCACTCCTTGGAAAATTCAGTTTGTTTATGTTGCAAAAGCCTTGTTGACTTTTACCCGCTTGCTTCCCACGGAGCAGAAAGCTCCTAGTGACTCAGTCAAGTAGAAGAAAAAACAGCCAACATGATACGTAAGGAAGAAAATCTCTTTGTCGTACGCTGGGCCCAATCGCCATGATCGTTAGTGTTTTTATTCGTGTCATTGTACCGAAGATTGTTTATTAGATCATAGATCAATAGATCAAAGTAAGCAAAAGCAACAGAGATAACATGATAGTAACATGGGCTTCCAGCATACGGGCGAAAAAATATGATACACTAACGTAAGCCGATCTAAGGAAACGTATGTTCATTATTTTGGAATCCGTGAACAGAAGATAAGGATGATCTTTTTTGCTAATTTACCTAAGTACATAACTAATTATAACTTTCATGCCACATTCAAAACTGAAAGCCGACTGAGCTTCAAAGCAGGTATGGGCATTGGGCAGAATGAATTGATCTTACTTTTAGAGGAAACCCCGAAACGCCAAGTGAAATAGACAAGCTCTACTATTTAGACCTTCTCAAAGCCAACGGTCTGTGTATGTCGTATACTGTTCAGAAACTTTTGAACCTGACTTACATACATAAATTACGCCAAGCCCTTCAAAGGGAAATTGTCATGGGAGGAAATTTATAGATGAATAATTTATTGAAACTTATGCAAAATTAAGTGAAACACCCTAATCCAAATTTTATTGAGCTGACTTAAGCCACTAGATATTCTGAAAATTCATTATTCAAGTTATAGTTGCTCAAAAACTTGCATTTATTTGCATCCATTATGCGCATGAGTTTACCCTTGATGATGACTACAATTGAACTTTGCCCTTGGCTTGTCTGGCAGAAGAAATTTTAGTTAATTCCACTCGAGTTTCCAACGCGTGGATGGAATCGACAAAAAGCGGTCCAATTCCCAGAACGAGGCTTTCCCTTAGTGAGATTTAAAAGTCAAATTTGGCATACAGATGTGATGATGATGGGATGTAAAATGTAAAGACGAGTGATTTTTCTCAGATTGGGCTACTCTGCTATTCTACTTTCATCTTTTTGTATTAAATTATATGAAGATCAACCCATAGAATGAAGGCTTGAGATTTAAGACACCATTTCTTTCGCACGCTTCATTAAATCTTCAATCCTTTTGTAGGTATCAGAATATTTGTAGCGATATCAATGATAATCATGTAGTAATTCATAGCCGTTGATTTTTTGAAGATGTAGAAATCAGCGACTTGAACTCCGAATGGTTTCATAGAATTTAATTGGAGCTGGAGATATTTTTGCTCGCTACTTTCGCGATTAAGGTGTGTCATACCAGAACTAATAGGTTTTGTAGTTGATTTTTCCATCATATTTAATCGATCTTTCTGAATTTGGATTTGATCTCCATTTGAAGTTATGCTGTCGGCTTCAGTAATTTAAGATACCGGGCTGAGAATTCTCATTCATACTCAATTTGCCATCACTGTTTGGATTAACAATGGCGTCCATGTCCACAATGGCAAAATCAGGGTAAATTGGAATGTTATTCTCAAAAGTATGAGAAAGTCGATTCCATTCCTCCAGAATAGAAATCGTCGACTTATGAATTGATGCAGCTGCTGCCATAAAAAGAGAAGAAACAATCGTATTTGTGCATAAACTAGAAAGACTAGCAATGTAGCGACTAAAGTCTACTGCTCCAAGTGTTCGGATTGCAATGCAAAATTGTAGTATCCATATGGACCCGAATACTAAAATTATCAATGGAGTGATTGACAATTGATTGAAGATTTGATTCACCAACATGTATTTCCAGTACATTGACACTGAATTTTTTGATAGCTCTTCGTGTCTGTTAATTATTCGTTTTTCGTATCATTAATATTTTGATTCTGTGCAATTATTTAAACAAATTTTAGTTACCGTAAGACTTGGAGCCCTTTTCTTGTACACAATACGTAAATTAATACAAAATACGTGAATGTAATCAGCCCAGCAGCGTGCACGATTTTTACATAAACGTCGAAACATGAAAAAATAATTTTTGTCACAACACAAGGTCCAAACAGGTAGCTAGTATTGAATGGTTTGACTTTCCCTGTTGTAATCACGTAGAATTGTATTCCACTTACTATGACTAAAGCTAATCCAATGCAATTGAACAAATTTTCAACGTTTCTCCATATCCGTTCAAATTTCGTTTTCCATATTTCTAAAAAAATATATGGATTTAAAGGGTAGTTCCTGAAAGAAATGTATCTTGGAGAGTTAACCTTCTCCTTCATTTTGAAGTTGATGAAATACATTGTAGGAGTACACAATTTGATCACTCATGCAGAAAAACGCAAATTGAACGAAATTGGCAGCTGTGACCCATATGAAGAGTTGAAGGACGTTAATGACGTCTGCCACAGGAATATAAAGTTGCCCCCTTAGCACTTGAATTAAAACTCTAGCCAAATATCCCCAGCGAACGAAGCAGAAAAATATTACAATTCGATTAAGCCAAACCCATCGAAAATTATTAACCAATGCTAGCTTCCCCGTGTGGTGATTCATTCGAATCGTAATAGCACCAATAATTTGAAATATATTTAGAATAGTTCCGACATTTTTAAACTGCATTCTTGTTTGGTTAGATGTCTTCCTTCAGGAAAGATTTAAACGTGACAGCAAGAGAATGCTAGAACGGTGACTTCATCTGGTGTGTATGCTCAAATTTTTGTACCTGTGGAATATTGGTGTTACTCCTTATAGTACAAAATTAAAATAATCGACTCAAAGATCCTTTGTAATAGGATACTGGTAAATTTGTTGGAACGTAAAACGCTCTTGAGAGGTCATTGAATCATTGAGTCTTCGTGTACAACTTCTGACATTTTCGTAGTTGTTAAAACAATGTTTTCTTCGTATTCAAGCATACCAATTATGAATATTTAACCAGATATTTCTGTATGTCATTCCTAGCTTCAATCTACAACGCCAACCTAGTATCCAGACATTTTAATATTGTGACAAGCTCAAGAAAATGTTGGACAATTGTCTATGGTATCTGAAAATCAAAAATTTATTGAAATAATACCACGAATAATAGTTTAGGCAAAATTTATCTACAATTTAAATTAGTTGATTTTAAATTAAGTACAACTAGGAAAACATAATTATAGTTTTAAACCTTTAGTAGCCAGAAGAATATTAATGGCAATAGCTATTATGATTTGATAGAAATTGGTTACGGTTGACATTTTTAAAATATAAAAATGGGAAACCTGAATGTCAAATGGCTTCATGGAATTTACAACTCGGTTGACGCACTCTTCGGAATTCAATGAAGGTGATTTATCGTTGTACAGACAATTGTTGGTAGAGTTTTTGTTTTCTATGGTGGTATTCATAGCAGTAACAAAAGTTTCTTCCGTATGATGGTTATTATCAAGATCAGTGACAATTACGTCAATAATGTTGACAATATGATTACCCGGCCTTTGTCCCTTTAAGGCCTAATGAGCCGTAGGAATATCTATCTTCTTTGGTTTAAGAATTACAATCTTATCATCCTCATCACTATTTGAGTTGAACCGATTTCTCCAACGCTGCAGAATTAAGACAGTAGATGTATGTATAGTTGCAGCTGATAGCAAGAATAGGGCTGAGGTGACAGTATTGAAGCATAAGCCAGTCGAATACTCAAAGTAAGTTCCAAAATCCATGTGGATCCAGAAACTCCAATTAGGATTGGAATGAATAAATTTGCGAAACATTGGTTAAAGGCTTTATTTACCAATTCATATTTCCGATATAGAATGATTGAATTAACTGAGAAGGTTTCAGCCCTGTCCATAAGCATTCGGTAATTTAAATTCATTCGAAGTTTGGTAACTTTACTCTTACCTAAGCAAATAGAGTCCTTTAGTAGATACAAACATGTACGTGAATATGATGTAAAGAAGAAAGCTACCAAGACCTGCTTGAAAAATTCGTACGTATGTATCAAAACTTGCAAAAATAAATTTCAAAATGAAAGATGAACCAAGAAAGAAGCTTGAATGGATTGGTCTTGCAGCCTCTATTATCATATCGTAGAAAATTAACCCATTTTCAAACTAGTCGTGAGTGAACTTGCAAAAATAAATTTCAAAATGAAAGATGAACCAAGAAAGAAGCTTGAATGGATTGGTCTTGCAGCCTCTATTATCATATCGTAGAAAATTAACCCATTTCCATACTAGTCGTGAGTGCATATTTAAATAATTTTTCACTGTTTCTCCAAATCCAGTCAAATTGACCTTCCCACTTTTCTGGAGAGTAAAATACGATCAGTTGAATGCTTAAATTATGAAACCAGATATTTTTAACAAACCTTCAGCTTCTTTTTGGAGGTGGAGAAAAAGATTAAAGAAATGTACAATCTCATCTTTTCTCCCAATGAATATGGCTTGGACAAAGTTAGAAATTGTGAACCACACAACAATTTGTGCGATTTGGATGGTGTCGGATGTTGTTATTTGCATTTGCGTATTAACCACTTGTATCAAAATCACGATCAAGTACACATAGGGAACGATGCACAAGAATGTGACGAATTGATTGAGCCGCATCCAGAATTTTTTCTTAACCAGTACCAACTTCCCTGTCTTTTTGTCCATCCGAATGACTATAGCGCCGATATGTTGAAATAAATTTATAATGGTTCCAATAACACTGAACTGCATGTTTCAGTAATGCACGTAACTCTTTTTTATAAGGAAATTAACAATGTATAATTGAAATTCAACCGAGACCAGAAAACTGGACTGACGAAAAGACTCGTCCACAGAACACAACCGATTCAACAGTGCTATTGAAGTGAAATGACATTACCTACTAATATTACCTAAAAACTAATTACAAAATATTGAATATTTTATTGTGAAGTAGAAATGTGATGAACTCTGTGTAACAATTTTGTGGTTATAAATGACAAAACAAATCTGAGTTCCTACTCAATTAAATACCATGTATAGTACAAACTGTGTAAATCTTTAATGAAGGATGAACATGAAATCACAGGACATCCACGCGCTCCTTGCATGACCTTGAACTAATAATTTTTTTTCCTGACTAGCTTGATTTCTGTAATATTAGCATTAGATACGAACATTAGAACATGAACCATCTAAATGGTAAGATAAGTTTAAATATTTATAGAATAGTATTATATTCTCATGCCCTTTGTAGCCACAAGAACATTAATGGCAATATCCGCTATGATTTGATAAAACTTTGTTACAGAAGTTACTTTTAAAATATAGAATTGGCCAACTTGAGTACCGAATGGTTTCATAGATTTGAGAATTCGATTGAGGTAAGCTTTAGAAATTAACGGCTGCATTATACATTCGCTAATATTCTCGTTAACAATACCAAATGTATCATTTCTTGCATTAGTAAGGTTTGACTCTTCTTCGGCATTATTAACATCAGTTGTTTCAACATCAGTGATAATAAAATCCACATTGATATCAGCGGTCTGGAAATCTGGGATGTTTGGTCTATGATTGCTCAAAGACTCGGGAAGATTTTACCTTCCAATCAAGGCAATTCTCTTTACCACTGTCGGAAATATTTAAAGACAGATTCCAATCTTGTAAAATTATGCCCGTGGATTTATGAATCCATGCAGCCGAGAGCATGAAAAGAACAGATGAGAGTGTATTGAAAAATAAACCAGTTGAATATTCAAAGTGAGATGCAAAATCCATCGCTGAAGATGCTTTGATCACTAAGCAAAATCGAAGTATCCAAGAGAACCCAGAAACTCCAATTAAGACAGGCATAATCACGCCGGCGCACCATTGATTAAAGGACTTGTTCACCAATTCATATTTCCGATATAATAGAATCGAAGCCGGTGAGACATTTTCCGACCTTCGCTTACCAATGATAAATTTATTATATAAAAAAATAGGCAAGTATGAAAACTTATCCTTACCTTAGCAAGTATAGTCCTTTCGTTGATGTAAAAATGTACGTAAGTACAATATAAATGATAAGGGACCCAAGCCCAGATTGAAAGATTCTTGCATAAATGTCGAAACATGCAAAAAGGAGTTTTAATGGGAAAGATGGACCAAAGAAAAAGCTTGAATGATGTGGCTTTGAAGGTTCTGTTATCATACCATAGAATAATATTCCATTCCCTGCGACAACGCCCGTTGCAAGTGCATATTTGTATAATTTCTCACTATTCCTCCAAATCCATTCAAATCTACCTTTCCACATTTCTGCAGAGTAAAAAATTTCAATCGTGATGAAATTAATCAAATAAATACCAAACTAACCAACCTTCTACTTCTTTCTGGAGGTGGATGAAAATATTGAAGAAATGTACAATCTGTTCCTTTGCTCCAGAAAATACTAAATGACCAAGACTTGCAAGTGTAAATCCAACGACCAATTGTATAATGCGCATGAGGTCAGATCGTGCTACTTCAAGTTGTCCTATACTCACTTGAATTAAGAGGTTGATCAAATAAACCAATCTTATAAGACAAAGAAGTATCACAAACTGATTAAACCAAATCCAGCGATTTTCTTTAACTAACTCCAATGTCCCAGTGTGTTTATCCATTCGAACCATTAAAGCACCAACGCGTTGAAATGTATTTAAAACTGTGGCGATAGCATTAAACTGCATGTTTAACAGAAAATTCTACTTGTTCAAAAACCAGAAAATTTTAAAACTATCACGATTTCTTGGTTCTAAAAAGTTTTGCAGCGTTCGAGTCAAAATTCAAAGGAACTCTAGTAGCTGAAGATAAACTAGAGAGTTTTCGAGCCGTTTGCCTTTCAAGTGGCATTGATTGCGTAATTGCCTTCAAAACAAGTCTTACAATTTAAGATTTGGAATATGAAAATGTAAATGTTATGAAATTGATAGTGCAATTTTGTGTTTAGTGAAAATATGACAAGCCCATACCAATTAAACCGCTTGTTGTAGGCTAGACATCATAAATTTTCGATATTTGATCAAGACATGTATTGGGCTATGCATGAAACTTAGGGTTACACATATATAGACTGTAGATTAAATTCCAACAAGTTTACTGGTGATTCAGAACAANCAGAACAATCATTTATCAGAACTCAGCTCAGCACTAAAGATGCTATATTAAATTGAAGGTTAACTTTGTATCTGCCCACATCTTTATATTTTATGCCCTTTTTTACTTAGCAGCAAATTAATTGCTGTTTCCGTTACGATCTGATAGTAACTTGTCGCTGTTGATTTTTTTAGTATGTAGAAATCAGAGACTTGAATTCCAAAGGGCTTTATGGATTTGACAATTCGGAACAGCCGTGTATTTTCATTTTCATTCATATCAACGTATGGCGGGCACGATATATCTGTTGTACTACTTGAGTCTTCGTCACTGTTGGTTGTAGTGGTATCTGCTTCTTCAGAGTCCTTAAGAATTATATTTGGCTCTGGGTCAGTAATTCCAGTTGGTGCTACTGCATCAGTGGGGACAGCACGATTCCATGTAGCCAGAATTAAAACTGTTGATTTATGAATCGAAGCAGCTGAGATCATGGTGAGCGCAGAGACGATCATATTCATGAAAAAACCTGATATGAAGTCGATGTATGATGAGAAATCCATGGCCGATGGCATTTTGACCAAAATAAAAATTTGAATTATCGACGTAGACCCTGAAGTAGCAATTAAAGTTGGTATGATCGCATTTGCACACCATCCATTAAAAAGTTGATTAACCAATTCGTACTTGCGATACGTTAGGATTGTATATTCAGATAATTCTTCATTCCTATCAATTCAAAGGCAACTTTTTTTATTAGTCTGCTTGTATCATATAGCTATTGTTTAACTTTACCTTAAATTGAGTAGCGCCTTCCTCGTCACAAGAATGTAAGTCAATGCCGTATAAACTATCAAAAGGCTTATTCCGAATTGAATTGTTCTCACATATATATCGAAACATGAAAATAAAATGTTCAAAATGATAGATGGTCTAAAATAAAAACTTGAATACACTGGTTTTGAAGGGCCTATGATCATACCAAAGAATGCCATCCCATTTGTCGCAACAATCATTATTATTACGTACTTTAATAATTTGTCTACATTGTTCGAAATCCTTGCAAATTTTGATTCCAAATTTTCTTGATGTGTACCTTGATTGGTTTTTGAATATTTCAAAAAAACTAAATTATATTAAATATTATAAAACTATTAAACTGTATACATTTAATGTGACTCACGTTCTGCCCATTTTTTAAGATAAAGAAATTCGTCGAAGAACCACACGACTTGATCCTTTTTAGAAAAGAGAATGACGTGATGAATATTAGCATTTGTGTACCAAATAAAGTGTAGAATTATGTAGATGAAGTCGGCTAAAGGAATGTCCAACTTTCCCCTGGCGTATTGAACGGTAATGACCAATAAGTAAAACCATCGAATGTAGCAAAAGAATATAGCTAATTGATTGAACATAATCCAACGTCGGCGAGCAACCAATTTTAATTCCCCTGTGATATTGTCCATTCGAATCGTTGATGTGCCGATACGTTGACAAAAATTTACCATAGAAGCTATAATTTTAAACTGCATTTTTCACTCAATTTAACCGAAAATGTATTGAACTCTATTGGCTTGGTCTACAAAGTGAACTAACACAAACGTGTACATTTTTTGATGCTACAGGACTAAATGTAATTATTAATTGGCACGCCTTCGATACCAAATGAAGATTTTTATCTGCATATTTTGTTTCGCTGTACATTGCGAGCTTTTCATATTAAAGAATCATCCTACTCTATATCGTATTAGATATCACATTGAAAATTTTTTATTTGAGTCCGAAGCACTATTTTCAATTTCGACATACCATACCTCTAAATTTCATGAGTTGGGCTATTTACTCCTACCAATTTGAAAGTTATTATCAGATGCCGAAAGTCCATGCAGCATCAACGTATTTTTCTTGCTACGATTTTATTCATTTAGATTATTTAGCGGGCGCCAAGCACCGCTGTCTGTACGCCGCCTACAGGTTGCAATTCTTGACCAAACCGAAAAACTCCTCGGATTTGAGCGTTTTAGCCCTTGGCTCCCCGTGTCTGCTCTCGGCGAGTTGCTACGCTTAGGGGATCTAGGTACCACCTATATAAACTGATTCAAATGGAAGCGCAAATAAATTCAAAGACATTCGATCCTCCAGGCTTTGTAATAGATAAATAAACTGTCGAAGCGACAGGTAGAATATAGCCGGCTTGAACGTATTGTTGAATAAAATTAGAAGAATTTCTTAGTAATTTTCCCAAATTTTAAAAACTTACTGATTTAAGATCGATTGATGCAAAATTGAGAACGCGACCAAGCAGTGCAATCACACAAAGCCTGGCTGTCTCACTGTTGCAGCAGGGGCGATGTCGTTGCTGCCGTTTAAAACGGCATTTTTATCTTCCGTTTTTTAGTAAGTGGCCAAAGTCTTTAATTTTATTAGAGCGTGGCACGCCTACATCAAGTTTTCTCAACGAAATTTAAAGCTAATTTCATCTCTTCTCTTAACTCTTATACCTTTCCTAACTCGTATTTAATTGCCATCTTGACTTTGTTGCTGCTGGATTCCAATTACTCAACTTTCCAAGTTTATGCTTCTCTTCCTCAAGAAAAGTTTTTGATCTTGAGGAGAGAATTTTCTTTGTTTGATTAATGCTTGATTCATACTTCCTACATGGATTACGTTGATGAGCACGACACCTTAGTTTTTCGCAATTCTTATTTAAAAAATCAAATAATTTTTTAAGCTTGACTAAATTTAAACGCAAACGTGGATTTTGTGGAATAACGAGAAAGATCATTTCACTGCAATGTGGAGCAGCCAACATACGCACAATACACGCACGCTGCTGTTGAGTCCGTTTAAGGTATAAATCTTGTAACCTGGAGTAGACAGATGAATTCAACGAACAGTAGCAAGGACCATTAGGGGGATTAGTCCAAGCAGATCAGCCAAAAAGTGGGTTAAACAATTTCCCTGGACCCTCTAGACATGGAAACATACAGGAAATGTTCCAACATCGGCACGTGCCTCACACTCCACACATCCTTTATAAGCACACATAAACCTCCCACTACTGCCACAGGATTTTCACGAGATAGAAAAGAGAAAAGTAGACGTAGATGTGTGTTTGTAATGAATTGCGAAATGCAAAATGAAGGGAAAACCTCAGACACGTTTGTAATCAAAGTGAAAGCTATGCTACACTACAAGCACGAACCGCGTGGGAAAGGAAGTCAAGAGAAAACCAAAACCACTTGAGTATCCGAATTCGGTTTGGTCTGTAATATGCTTTCTCTTCTGTTGCTTTCGCATTAGATCACCAATGGAATTTTCATTGCAAAACAACATTTTGCTTATGTAGTATTTAGAAGTGCAAAATTCCTAATTTTACACGAAATGAAATTTATAATTTTCAAATTCTCATTGAGACTACTTGAAGGCACGCGCGTAGCATAATACGTATAGCTCTCATAGTGATTTTATCGGATTTTTGACCTAAATTTAAATTACAAAACAAATTAAATGTTTAAAATATGAATTTCATGGCTCTTCTGCTGCGAGAGAGGGGCGGACACGTGGAAAACGAAACACTCAAAACACGAGCATCAGCATTAGCATTAGTCTCTGTTGTAAATGGGTTTAATTAATTTAATTAAAGCCTACGGGGACTCATCATTCAACGTTTTCGAGTGTCGCCCTGTTCTGTACCATATCTGCAGGAGCTGAAGATAAGTAAAGCACACACCTTTCTCTGTTTTCTTTGCCTTGTCTTAAGAGTGAGTCTCTTGTTAATTCTACCTAAGCAGATTTTCTGCTCTTCTTCTTGTTACTTTCCAAAAGTTTTACGTCGTGAGTTGGACAGAAGCAGAGGAGGAAGAAATTAGCCTTGATTAATGCTCTGGGCTAACAAGTTATGAGACAAGGGACATTTCTTCCTACAATAACACGAAAGATTCGTGTGTTGTTGTCTGTAAAATGGATTGAATTTACAAAAACACGATAAGGAGAGCGAACACGTAGGACGTACGTTTGCCCAAAGATGTGAACTTGATTTGTTATTTGGGCAAGTTCTTGTTTTTCCTAAGATGATTGACAGATAAATAGAATTGGTAAACAATGAAGAGAATCTAAAATATTCCTAATGGTGTTTACTACTTCAAAAAATGTATATGTAGGAGGATCTTGAATGGAACATGATTACGAATGTGTTCTCTACATAGACAA
>WJEZ01002989.1:0-11890 GCA_009869925.1 Thalassaphorura encarpata
TACAACCTGACTCATTAGATGATTTAATTTTATCTAACCAAACTCATTCCTCCAGAATGGGTGCGAATAATGTTTACATGCACCGCACGGCAGGGGTTACGTAGACTGAATTGCTATTCAATCTGAGTAATTTGGGTAACGCCAGTATGCAAAGTGCTAGATTACAGTACAGGATACAATTACAAAACATTTCGCTCAAGATCATTCCAAAAAACATGATTTTCCACTAAAAATCTATTAAAATTGGAGAAAGTGCAATTTTTTGTTCTTCCAGACTCCCTTGAATCATCACCTAGATCCACTATAACTGATCAGTTTGTTAACTCAAAGATTTCAAAAGCCAAAAATTGTCAAAGGCCTTTCACCATACAAGGCACGATGAAAAATAATTTGTTCCTTGGCCATGCCTCGTGCGAGCACGAGGATGCAAATTAATTAAATTACTTCGTACAAAACTTTTTAAATACTGAATTTATTTGTAGATTATAAATACTATTTGCATATTTTATTTGGAACTTACAGTAGACGGATAGATGAATTTTGTAATAATAGTAATGATCGTTTTGTTGTGCGATGCGAATGGAAATACAAAAGCAGAGCGAAGATGAAGACGCGATGCGAAATTCCTTGAGAATTGAGATGAAAAATATTTTGAATTTAAATTACTTCAGATCTGATTTATTTGTTTTTGGTCCCTGATACTCGATGAGATTATGTGGTCAGTTCCCTCCTTTGTTCATATGTTTGAATATTTGAAATGATTTTGATGAAATGAAGAAGTATGTTGACAAAATACATGTAGAAAAGAATGAAGATAATGACTACGATGACAAGGACGATTTTTGTGGCCAATGTCACAAAGAATACGACGAAGCAAAGGGCACTCATGGCCAAGACACAGTCCAACAGATAAACGCACAACCAGATTTTTAACCACGGGGCGGACTCCTAAATATAAAGCCAAGAGGTCAGTCGGTAATATATTTTTTAAGAATTTCTTAGTTATATTAGAAATTTAGATGGACTAAATCTTAAATTCGTAATTCGAAAACATACATTATTGACAAATCCTTTCAAAGCCAAACTGAGAAGAACTTCAAATACGGCCCAAGCATTGATTCCCCAAACAATTGCCCATTGGACCCAATCTGGAACAAAATACAAAAATTATTAATTAATTGACAAATCAAAAAAGTGTATTTGTTTTACTACTTTCAAGTGAAAAGAATGAGTTAAGTCCACTTAGTCCATCTCCTTCAGAATTATAGGCTTGTAAATCATCTTTCCAAAAAGTTGTTCCCACAATGATCAACATTGAAAAGGCTAGGCCGAGGAAGGAAAGTCTCTGAAATTTAAAAAAATTGATTAATGTCAACTTTACGCCAGGCCTTGCCTAATACCCGGATACTTACGACGTAGCTCCGAACTAATCTCTTCATTCTTCCCCTAACTCTAAATTCTGGATTTCTTTTAACATTTATAATAATTCCACCTTTTCCTTCCTCATCTTTGGCCATTTTGGCTAGGAATCAGTTATAGAAAAATAATGCTCTAGATTCTTAGAATATTTAAAATATAGTAATGCACTGCACTAGCACTATTTTATTTCGATTACTAGACTGTCCGTCCGGTTCGTGTATTTTTCCTCTCTGTTTTCGTTGTCAAATGTAAAAAAGAGACATGCACTCACAGGAAATTAACCCGGATCGATTTTATCCAGGAACTTGCGCTCAATCCAAAATATTCGGGGAGATCTGATATCCGTAATGCCCGTCCATATGTTCCTCAGTTCTGGTTGATTACTCTTCAAATATGAAGAAAGAGCACTACAGACGGACCGGAGATGAAATGATGAAAGTAATTAATTAGAAAGCTAAACAATCCAAATTACCTCCACGCCCATCAAATAACGTAGTAGCTAGGGACCAATTAGCTTAATTTGGGCCAATTGAAACTCCATCAAGCAGCACCCAATGCTCATGTACGCAATTCAGGTGTAAGAATTAATTTCTTGACGCATGTTCAATTGACATAGTTAAATTTTGAGCCAAACATATTTTAACCCTGGTAAAGTACTAGCTAAGGCCAGGGTCAACCCTGACTGTGTGCATCCAAGGCCGTATTTTGAGTAAATTGGTTTTGATTGATAATTTTATGCCTGATTAGCTTAGCTAGGCTTGCCTGATTTGTGATTTGATTGCTTAACAAGTACATGAATTTTGACTTTAGCTTAGCGCAAGGCCGGGTGTTAACTCACTGATTAAAATTGACGGGACTTGTTGATTGTGTTCATTAAACAATAAAAATTTATTTGATCCATTCATCATGAACTTGTATGCAGCTCGAGCAAGAGCACGTGCAATTCTTCCCAATCAGCTAATCCACCCTTGCATCATATTGATATTGTACAGTACAATGAGCACGCGGTTCCGTAAAAATACTGTGTAATAATAAATTCCTTATCTTCTAATGAACTTCAAGTACTAAAATTTGGGGCTCAAGCCGCAGCATAACACACTGACACTGATCCCTAACGGCTCAAGTCACGCCGTGCTCCAGATCTAATTTGGCAAATCACGAGACAAGTCAAGTCCTTCCGTGAAGAGGACGAGATTGTCCAGTCAAAAATTTTAGATTTTGTCAAGTTAAAGTTAGGCCAAATATTGACCTGTAGATATACTTGTCTTGAAACTAGATTCTTAAAAGATATAGACAAATTTTCGGCTCGTTTCGGCCATCAGGTTTGTGTATTTTCTCGTAAAATGATTAATTTTCAGATTATAGCCGAATTTCCAATTTTTTTGTCCTGATGTAGACCATAATTTGTAGAATTTCCATTAGATCCATTAGAAATGGACGAAAATTATTTTGGATGGGTGGACTACACTCTATTCATTGGGATGTTGGCTGTCTCCTCTGGAATTGGAGTCTTTTACGCCTGTAAAGGTCAAAGTTCAGCTGAAGATATCCAATGCTTTTGTCCTGATGTAGACCATAATTTGTAGAATTTCCATTAGATCCATTAAAAATGGACGAAAATTATTTTGGATGGGTGGACTACACTCTATTCATTGGGATGTTGGCTGTCTCCTCTGGAATTGGAGTCTTTTACGCCTGTAAAGGTCAAAGTTCAGCTGAAGATGTACTAGTAGGAGGGAAATCCATGGGTGTAATTCCTGTGGCCGTAAGTATCATGGCCACATTCATGTCAGCAGCTGGATTATTGGGAATTCCAGCAGAATTGTTTCTGTATGGTTCACAATTGATCGTTTGCAACATGTTCATTGTTATGCCCATCTTGACCTACATGTCAGCCACTTTCATTGTTCCTGTTTTTTACAATTTGGGCACGTGTTCTGCGAATGAGTACTTGGAGAAAAGGTTTAGTCGACCAATCCGGGCATTTTCATGTATACTGTATTGTCTGACTATGGTAAGTGAAGATTTTATAAATAAGTATATGGTCTTTTTTAATAAGCTTGAATTTATTTTGTAATTTTTAGGTTTTCTTCTTGGGAATTTCACTTTTTGCACCAGCCATGGCTTTAACCCAAGGTGAGAATTTGAGCTAAGTGTTGAAATTATGTTACTAAATTTGTATTTTTAATTTTGCTTTTGCACAGTCACTGGATTTGCAGTTTGGGTAACAGTCGTCTCGACAGGTCTAGTCTGCACTTTTTACACGACTATTGTGAGTTAAGCCTAAATCTTTAATCCATTAAAGAAAACATCTGATTTACTAACTTTTTTATAAAACTACATTCAATTTTTAATCCAATCCGCAATAATTTAACTTAAGGGTGGAATGAAAGCCGTAGTTTGGACAGACGCATTTCAATCCGTGGTTATGGTTGCAGCCCTCATTTGGATTGTAGTCAAAGGAATCATTGACGTTGGAGGAGTAGGACAAGTTTGGAGAGATAATTGGGAAACTGACCGTCTCGTTTTATTCAAGTATGAAAATTAAATAAATGCGAATTACACAAGCCTTTATAAAATGACGACTTTTTCACTATAGTTTTGATCCAAGCCCCTATGCTCGTGTAACTTTTTGGAATTGTGTGATTGGCGGTTCAATTTCATGGCTGGGAGCTTATGCCACGAATCAAGCTACGATCCAAAGATATTTATCCCTTCCAACACTTGCAGATGCCAAAAAGTAAGAGGACAAACTTTATAAGTATATCATATTGACCTTTGACCTTTTTTAGAACTGTATGGACGGTTCAATTTCCTGGTTGGGAGCTTATGCCACGAATCAAGCTACGATTCAGAGATATTTATCTCTTCCAACACTTTCAGATGCCAAAAAGTAAGATGGTAAATTTGGAAGGATATTATATTGACCTTTGACCTTTTTAGAACTGTATGGTCAGCAATGCCTCTCTTTCTAATCGTGCAACTCATAACCCTACTTCTCGGCATGGTCGTCATAAGCCGTTATAGATATTGTGACCCAATTAAAACTAAACGTATCATGGCAGCTGATCAACTTTTTCCACTTTTCGTCATGGACACAATGGGCTCTATCCCTGGGATTCCTGGAATTTTTGTCGCAGGGATTTTCTCAGCTTCGCTTTCAACTGTATCTTCTGGAATTAATTCACTCACAGCTGTTGTACTCGAAGATGTAGTCAAAATCTACATTTGGCCCAAAATCACGGAACAACAGGCGCTGAAAGTAGTGCTAGAAGATGTAGTCAAAATCTACATTTGGCCCAAAATCACGGAACAACAGGCGCTGAAAGTGTTGAAAATTCTTGCGGCTGTCTTTGGATTACTTAGCATGGCCGCAGCAATGGCTGCCCGTGGTATGGGAAATATTCTTCAGGCTACGATGATTGTATTCGGACTCATGGGTAAGTTGAACTCAAGAATTCACTAATTAATTTTCGAAGCAATTAGTGCATAACTATTTTATTTTCAAGGTGCTCCAATGTTCGGCACGTTTATGCTTGGATTGTTCATTCCTCAAGCTACAAATAAGGTAAGTGTCCAAAAAGTTGATTTTTACTTCCAATTTTAGGCTTATTTTGGTATTTCGGCTAAAATAATGAAAAATAATATGCTAATTAACATTTTTTACGTTAGGGTGCAATTTCTGGCCTTGTATGCGGATTTGCATTCAATTTGTGGATGGGTCTTGGAGCATTTTATGATTTTCCTTATTACCCAACAAAAGAAAAAGATTATGTTGAAGGATGCCCTGAAAAATATTTTAATGCTACGGGCTCTGCATTTAACATGACGGCTCATGAAGCTATGATTCAAGCTCAAATTGATCGAACGTACGTAAAAATCATTCATTAGCTGCGCTATATGACTCTGTACTGTGTTTAATTAATTTTTTTTGTACCTTGTGCATGTACAGAGAAAATATTTTCCCAATCTACCGGATATCTTTCATGTACTACATGCTGACGGGAGTTTTGGTCGTAATTGGTGTTGGGACCCTCGTTAGTTTTTTGACTGGAGCAACTCATATCGACGACATGGACTCAAGACTCTACGTTCCAATGGTAGCGGATATTATAAAAAAGAAGCAAAAGGAAAAACTTGACATTCCACTAGAAGCCACGGCCATGTTGACGGAAACTAAATGTTAAAATTTTTAATCTAAATAATTAACATGCCAAAGCCTTAGGCAATGTATTATTTTTGAATAAATTGTTCAGTTCGGAGGGATCTGAAAGTAAAATAAATTCTACTTATACTTGTACTTGAGGTTTGACAATCAATTTACTCAACTGATAAACTTTAATTGTGTTAAAATTGAGTGAAGGAATTTGGTACAAATATCCTGTTCAAGTGAATTTTTTTTGTATGATGTTAGTACAGCAACATTTTAAGTAGATTGTCGCAATGAATGAACCGAAGGTGGAAAATGTTTTATTTTAACCCAAAGAATGTGAGCTATATTTCGGCTATAAGTAAAATCAACGTGATAGTAAGAATTACAATTAGTTCTCAAGACCAAATGCACAATAAATTCAAAAGCAACTCTTAACCTCATTCGCGAAAAAATATGCTGAAAAAATGTATAAATAATTTTAGTAGTTAGTAGAGTAGAAAAAGTTAGGAAATCGATTGAAAACAAGAGCTATTATAAAAAATGCTATTATTTCACAATATGAAAAGTGTTTATACGGTGATGTAGCCCATAACCCATAATATAAAATTTAAAACTAAAATTCAGTCTTTCCTTACCAATCCTCTCTAAATTCTATCAATAATGAATTAATAACAAGAAAAGCAGTCTCAAATATTACGAAAGTCTAGAATACTAATTAAAATTAAAACTACAGTCAGTACGTTTGTCGCTTGATTTTATTTTTTGAGTTCCTTTTTCATTTAGAGTTTTTCTCCTGCTGCTCTCTTTTCGTATTTGACGATGATTTCTTTCATTGAGAAATTACAAGTAGGGTAAATGCTGGCACATTCTTTCTTTGAGCTTCGTCCTTGATTAATTGCCTCACGATACTCCTTCAAGTATGTCAAAATCAGGGTTGGCATTGGCAGTCCTTCAACAATGCCAAGGAATCTGAAATTAAAATTAAAAAATATGTGTTAAGTTTTTCGAAATGTGAAAATTTAATTTTGTTCTTACCGTCTGGCAGCATATGAGAAAGTAGTAGAGATTTTTCGGCCAGTCTCTCCAAAATCATTTTGTTTTTGTGACAATTCACAAAGAGCCTTCTTTTGGCATTCCAAGGATTGAAAGTCAAATTTCTCATAGGTTTCTTGAGCCAAGCTAATCATGAAAAGGACTTGGGGCCAATCCCAGGCTCCGTTCCCTGTATCCAAAGACCTGAGCAAGAAAAAAGAGTTAAAAAAACATACAACAATCACCTACGCCTTTTAAGGGCCCATGCCTATTCCCTTAAGATTAGATCAAGATTCTGACTTTTTTATGGTATACCTGGGCCCAGGCCCAGGAAGAGTTCAAGGATTTCTTGATAAAAAAATATCCCGTTAGAAATTCCTAGGTTTCTTTTTCTTTGTTCGTTCAAAAAAGACTCGGTGAGATTATATAACGGGTTTGCTAAGTGGCCTGGCCTGGCCTTCAAATCGGTCAAGGCTACTCTGGGCCGGGCCCTTATTTACAGGACAGGTATTTTCTTTATCAAACAAGGCAGGCATGGATTTCACCTTACATCCTGATCTTGTTTTACCCTTTTCATCTTCCCTAATGGAAATCTGGGGCCCTTAAGGCAAGGTAAAGCCATACAAAGGAAAATGGACCTTTAAGAACTTACAGTGCGGAATAACGGGACTTTCAATGATTTAAAAAATTGGATCATGGTAATATAAATAGCTCAGTTTACCCCGAGTTAAAAAATCCAAATTTAAAATAGACCCAATTTAAAACCAAAATTTAAATAGTGATTTATACCTTTACATTTTAACTTTACGCAAAAAATACGTAAGGCCAACTCGATTACTAATATGAATATTATATTTCTAAAATGAATTAAATAAAATTTCCATATTAAAAAATTACCTTGCGACTGCTGAGTAGTACTGTGGATAAGCCCCTGGAGTTCCAGCATTGTAGGCATATGTCGGATTGCCATAAATTCCAGTCGTCCCTCCAACTTGACCACTTGTGCCAGAATAGCCAACGCCAACATTATCTCCATAATAGGTCAAGTAGTAAAAATAATAAACTCCAAGCCCAAGCCCACCAAGGAGAAATACTGCTCCCAAAACTCCAGTCAAAATTCCGCCAGTAGCCCCACCAAAAAATGTTTCCCAAGATTGATCAATGGCAATAACTTCTCGTTCTTCGGCATTTGATTTGTCAGCTTTTTTAGACACTGCGGTAGCTTTGTCAGAATCCGATGGGGCAGCATTGGCTAAGGTCAAAATGACCAAAACCAAGAAAATGGATTTTGATAACATTACTGGGAAATATGAGACAACCTGATTTTTTGACTTAAATTCTTGACGACGACACGAGCTGACGAGGTGCAAAACCAGAATGAAGGATGTAGCCCGACTTCGGGTTGTTTTTAAAGTTAGGCTAAAACGCTAAGGTAAAAAAAATCAACCTAAGTCCGCTCTACGTCTATACCTGGACTGACTTGAGCCCTTAGGCCTAAGGTCTAATGGTGTCAACTCATCCCATGTTCTGAATATCAAGACTAAGAAAAACTAACTCAGCTTTAACGGTCGATATGTAACGTACTTTCAAATCATGGAACTGACCAATCTATCTGAAGTAAATTGTTAATTTTAAGCTAATAAAAACACTTGACCGATAGCAAACATTTTTTATTTGAAGGATGATTTTTAACGTTTTAATTCTTTCACATTATATAACATTTAGACATAGCATATTCAATGAAATTCGGTTGTGGCCTGAACACAAGGTCACGATAATTTATTTTGAAATACAAATAAAGTTCAGTATAATTCTTTGAAATTGTTGCATTAAAAAATACATTACAAAAGAATAATACATTAAATGGTCTGCATCTGCACTGTATTCGAAATGCAGATCCAAAGCGATGCATGAAATTATTTAATGCATAACAAATGCTATAAAAATTAAAATAGATGTTAATGTGTACATTGGTCCGGTGCAATTCAGCTGAAACCAAATGCTTTTTTTACCTATCAAAAATATTCAACTGCCTTAAACCCTATTTTCTTTATCATCCGACGAATCCGGAGAAATTGGATCTTCTAGCGTAACAACTGCTGTAGAATTTGTCGATTCAGGCATAGGCACAGGCAGAGACCCAACTGTGAATCTAACATTTTCACTCAATTCTGTACTAACTTCCGATGATTCTTCTGGAACATCAATTAGACTTCCAAACATTTCACCATCTACGTTCACGTCCAATTTCTTCTAACCCTAACCCACCGCCGCCTTGACTCCTTCGTGAAGTCGTGGACAACATCCGCCGAATTGCCGTACCGATTCGGTTAAATTTACCACTACGCTCAAATGACCCAGATTGACTTGACGGAATCGTAGTGCAGCGATTTCTTGGAATTCCTGACCCTGACCCTGGAATATCAATACCGGCACTTGCTGCAGCTGCGTTCGATTTTGAAGTAGGATCCTCATGCATATGAAGATCAGAGCGGACAGACGCAGGTAAAAATTCTTTTTGTGATTGTGAATTAAGAACTTTGGCCGTAGAGCTGACAGGGGCTTCTTCTTTGTATTGTTCAGAGGCCACTGTATGTGGGAGGGCTTGTGGCACGACTTCATCCCAAAATTGATCTCGAATAAGCTCAGGATAATTTTCATGCATTTCGTCCACGATTAAATAAGACATCTAAATAAAAAATGTATTTTTAAATTCGTTAGTTTAGGAAATTAGGTGAAATTATAATAATTTACCTGAATATTCCGATCCACAATCCAATTAAGTTCAAAATCATCATCGTCATCTCCAAAAGGATTTAGCAGTGATTCTGCCACTTTGAGCCAACCCATATAAAAGAAGAATTGCAAAACAGTCAAAATTGGGAAAAATAAATCCAAAACTTCAACACCTCCAGAACCCGAAGTGTGATCCTTTGGATTGACTGGAATTTTAGAAGAATCTTGACCTTGACCTTGACCTTGGCCATGCTGAGCTCGATCCACCCATTGTCTCCCCATAATGCAAGAGAAAAAATACACATAAACTGCCAAAGTCACAACCTGAGTATATACAAGAGGTACACTAATCCAATCGTAGCTAATGAGTAAAGCACAATTGTCCTTAATTTTATTAATTTCATCCATAATAGATTTTGTAACAGAGTCATTTTTAATTTTATTTTCGGCTCTTGCCCTTCCCACGATACTGGCGGCCCAGACGAGTGGAATAAAATGTGTAGGGTACTTGGCACCTGCTTTAACATTTGAATCGATACATTCAATCAATTCTTTTTCATTTTCTAATAACAATCCACCTTCAACTAAATGGTCAAGAGTTGGAAATCTTTTCTTGACCCTTGGGCTAATCAGAGTAAAACATTGGGTCACAGCCAAACAAGTATAGCGCATCAGGGTCCGACGTAGCAATCTTTCTTTTTCACCTTTACCACGAATATGTGAATTTATCCAAATAGCCAAAGTATCTACAAATGGAATAGCTCGATATTGTTCCCACCAACGACGTATGACGATTGAGACATAAAATCCAAGGACAAATGACACTGGGATCAGTGATCCATATTTGTCACAGTAGAGAACAATTTTTTCAAAAGTACGTCTGCCTGAGGCTTCAAGCACGAAGCGGTATAGTCCACTTAGGGTGAAAAAAGCAAAAAGAAATACAAATAGATCTGGCCACACTAATTTGTAAATTGAGCCACGCCATCGGAACAATAATTTGATAAAACAACCCAGTTTTTCTGCATTTGCCACTTTGGCTGTGTAGCTCACAGTCATTTTGATGGTTAGAATTTGCAAAAATTGTTCACAAATTGGCTGCACTAACCACTCGGGCACAATTAATTCTTGCCAAGTCAAGAATTTTAGCTTTTATGATGGCAAATGTGTTTATAATAATTTTATTGATCCATCATTGCTCAACTCATAAGAGCCAATTATGTTTTGAATATTTTGTACACTAATAAAAATCGTCAATATTAGGAAAGTCTTTCTCTGAGTCTGAGCACTCGTAATTTGTAGAATTAATTTGCACTAGTCAATCAAATCCTTATGAAGTCCAACTGATGACTGATTCGTTGAATTTTCCATGCCATGAAGATGAATTAAACTCTTTCAGCTTCGGGTTTTCCTTTATAGCTTGTAATAAATTTGCGTGTGTGTTATTATTACACAACCAGACAAATTATTCACTTGCTCGCACAACTCACAACACGAAATTCTTGTCCTTCATCTCTTTAAGACTAATGTGTATGTTTTCTTGGAAGATTCAGTTTGACTTGAGTAATACGTGTGATTGGATGTAATTTACTCTTTCCTGCCTTATTTAGCACATAATGCAAAGTAGTAAAATTCAAATGAGGGTCAGGCCAAGCTTTAGCTTTGGCTATGTGTCCTTGGCCTTGTCTCACTCTCACTTGCAGTAACATAAGAAAAAGGTAAACTTTACAGCTGTTACTCTTACTCACCCCTCTTTGTCGTTATCTCTATTGGCGGCTTAGGTTTACCTGGTGTGTAGTGTGTTTTATTTGTGAGCTGAAATTTTGTATTACAACACAACTGCACTTGCACTTGCACTCGTACTCACTTCATGGAATAAATTTTTCAATGTAATTAATATCTTGGAACCCGACCCAGAATATAATGTAACGTTGAGTTGTCTGGATACAAAATTGATGCAATACAGAGTACAGATGTATTGATCAAATTCCCAAGATTAGCTTCAGCTTAAACCCTATTCTAGCCCTAGCCTTAGGTTGTTGTGTAATAAAAATAATGCTGTTGAGGATCACATCACATTACAAGGTGATTCTCTGAGGTGTTGGATTTCGTCCTACTTTACTTTACTCATCTTCCACAAAAACTAGTTAAATCCAGTGAGTTTAGTTTGAAGAAATTGAAAATTTTTGTGGTGTATGTAATTCCTGGTCTTAGATGTTGGTATTACTCGAAATAAAATTAACGCCAATTTGAAATAAAATAAAAACTTTTTGTATTCATCATTGCCAGTAGGTTGACAGTAGTGGTAAGTAGCAGTCTGGTTCTGGCACTGGCAGTGTACTGAAATCTAAGATCGTTAGATGTTCATTACAGTTAAGATTTCTCAATTTCCTTGCCTGGTTCAGTTAGTCTTCACGTAATTAGAATTCCAGGATTTTCGTAGCACAAACTACTTAAGTTTCATAATAAATTCAGCCGGTTCGCTAATTGACCACCACGATAATGAATTCTATGTAATTTTAACACTTAGAAATAGAATTGCCCTACTTA